>JAULBW010050992.1:0-56266 GCA_032358265.1 Vaucheria bursata
AGCTGATGTATGACTCTCCTTGAACTTCTACTTATGACTCTCCTTGAACTTTTACCAAAGTGACTCTCCTCAAATCAAAATTGTACAAATCCTTTTGAATCGTATAATTACACAAATCTCTGAATCGTACCGCAGCTACAAACAGATATAGTACTTTAGGAAGTTAATTCCTAATACAGCTATTAGACAATATAATGTAAACTGCCCATTTAATCATTATGGTAAACCATGCCATATTTTGCCTTAGAAATTCTCTATTTTTTTCTTTCATCATTTAGTTTTTGTTTCTATCCAATATAAAATGGGAAGTGTTTTGTTGTGCATTTTTTGCGTTTTTAAACAACTATTGTACTTCTCACAGTTGGCATCAGTCCAGATTTTAGAGAACATGATTATCTAGATATTGCGATAGTTGTTTAGTTCTTTTGAATTAATTAACCTTCACCCATTTTCTTTGTTTCTGGAAGAAGTACATTTTTAAAATCTCTCTACTGATCCTACCAATGCTGTCTTCTTACCTCAAAGCTCAATTATATTTTCAATGTATATTAATGTGAATTGATATTAATTCCTTTGAGCCAATGCAATATGGTTCAATCTGTTTGATCATGCAATACCTCTTTAATAAGGTGTATTTTGTTTATTTCAATTAATATTGCAGATATTTTTATGATTACAAGAAAAATATGCGAAAATTGCTTCCAGCTAATTTGAACAAAACTGTCCAAGGAGTAAATAATCGAATCCTTCATAAAACGATAGAGCTTGATTTTTTCAATTTTTTACTGTTTGAAAGGTGAAAATAATGAGCACTCGAGAAAGTGTGAGAGAAAATGCCAAAAAATTTGTATTGAAAGCCAGTTTTGTAAGTTATTCTTAATATTTTTTACTCTTTTTTGCTCTTTTTTGCTCTTTTTTGCTCTTTTTTTGCAATTTTTTGCTAGGAATTTGAAAATTTGCTTTTGTAGTTAATGGCGAGTAAGACACTACCAAAGAATACATTTAAAGCTCGCATCTAGGCTCAAGGTAAGAGGTAAACAGATATCAATAACTAACTGCATCCTCTGAGGCTTTTCTGGCTATAGCATACCAGCTTTATTTGTTCTATGGGTTTTAAATTGCATTTGTCGGATTCCATTATATAATTAAGTGGATGTAATCTTTTTGACATTCATGTGTTCGTCTTCTGCGTTTTATCAAGCAGAACTTTGCTATGTCCCACCGTAAATTTGAAGCTCCTCGTCACGGGTCTCTTGGTTTTCTGCCAAAAAAGCGTACCAAGAAGCATTTTGGCAAAATCCGTTCATTTCCTAAAGATGATCCTAGCAAAGAATGCCACTTGACTGCTTTCATGGGCTACAAAGCCGGCATGACTCACGTCGTGAGGGAAATGGATCGACCTGGTTCAAAACTTCACAAGAAAGAGACTGTTGAAGCTGTAACAATCATTGAAACTCCTCCTATGGTGGTAGTAGGAGTTGTCGGTTACGTAGAGACACCCAAAGGTCTTAAAAATCTTGTTTCGGTTTGGGCGGGGCACTTGAGCGACGAGTGCCGTCGCCGCTTCTATAAGAACTGGCACTCAAGCAAGAAAAAGGCTTTTACTAAATACGCCAAGAAATTTGCGGAATCGCCTCAAGATATCGAGAAAGACCTAGATAGAATTCGAAAGACTTGCCAGGTGGTTCGCGTGATTGCTCACACACAGGTATTTTCCTAAATTCTTGATATTCAGCAATCAGCGTGTCCTATTTGTAATTTTATTATTTGCTCATTAAATTATTGCATGCAGTATAAATCATAAATTAATGTTTGAACCTAATTCAGATTAGGTGCGTATATGCTATTAATGTGTTACTTAATCGCATCATTACTTAAAGAAATTTGTTGCTCAACATTTCTGTATCATACACTAGACATGCCAGATGCATCATTATTATTTTTTAAATTTCTTTATACAATTTATTTGAATGTGTAGGTCTTCAAAAGTATCAATTTTTTATAGTCGAGAGCAAAAATCGATTAAAAACTAACCCATATTGAACTTCGTTGCTTTAACTAACAGGTAGGACTTGTCAGGCTTCGTGTAAAAAAGGCGCATATCATGGAGATCCAGATCAACGGAGGGACCCCATCCGACAAGGTTGATTTTGCCCGTGGCCTCTTTGAAAAATTGGTGCCTGTAAGCAGCGTGTTTGCGAAGGACGAATGTATTGACATTTGCGGTGCTACCAAAGGTCACGGTACAGAAGGTGTTGTCACCCGTTGGGGGGTTACCCGTCTGGCCCGAAAAACTCACCGTGGTCTCCGCAAGGTTGGTACTTTTAAATAAGTGATTTTAAATCATTATATTGGTGAATTAATCCTACTGTACAATTACCTCTTGCTAGTAAAGCTTCGTCTCTAATTTCTATATGTCTATTAAGCATTTTCATAATAAGTTTTCAAACACTCTGTTCATATGCTTATAGTGTTCACAGCTTGTTAAAGTCAATATAAAGTTGTTGATTTTTCTTTCAATTTTAGGTTGCTTGTATTGGTTCCTGGCACCCTGCCCGTGTTTCCTTCAGCGTCGCACGTGCGGGACAACATGGATATCATCACAGAACTGAAATTAACAAGAAAATTTATCGAATCGGTAAAAAAGGAGATGAAGGATCTTGCACTACAGCTGCTGATTTAACTGTGAAATCCATTACACCTATGGGAGGTTTCCCTCATTACGGAGAGGTAATTTTATTTTTTGAATCACTATCGAGAGGGTCAATAAACAATAATAAAAAAAAAATAATTCCATAAAAGATTCTTGTGACTGACTTAGGAAGAGTAACTGATTTTTCATTGGTTGTTTACATGCGTACTAGTTACCATGACACTTATTTTAACATTATTATCATAACAGATTGTTGTGTGCATTTGATTTTTGAAATTATCCTGAATTTATTAAATCTAAGCATTTACTGATATGAAGCAATTTTTTAGTTTGATCTTTAGCAATGTAAAATTAATAAATTATAGGTAAATTATGTTTTTATATCTGAATTTTATGGAAAAATTTATAATTACAATTTTATTTTCGAATTTCTATGCTAATTTTGATGAACTTGCTGCATTTTTATGAATTATCGTATTGATATGAATCCTTTATCAATGAAGGACTGG
This sequence comes from Vaucheria bursata, assembly GCA_032358265.1. NCBI lineage: Eukaryota > Xanthophyceae > Vaucheriales > Vaucheriaceae > Vaucheria > Vaucheria bursata. The sequence continues at coordinate 3,163 of JAULBW010050992.1, forward strand.
CTATGAAATTTTTTGAGCTATAATTCTAAGTAAGCTGAAGTTGTTCGAATGACTCACTCATTTCTATTTTTAAGTCCAATTTTCCATTATTAACATGGACAAATATAAAAATCTCTCAGTGAGCACCCAGATATATAGCACTGAAATGCAAATTGCAATTGTATATCTTGAAGTGTTTTCAAGCTATTTAAGAGAAAATAATCTTACTAATTTATCATTAATTTTATCCAATAGATCAATGAAGACTGGTTGATGATTAGAGGCGGCGTAGTTGGTACTAAGAAACGTTGCGTCACTCTACGTAAATCTCTACATGCGCTATCTGCACGCCGCTACTTAGAATCTATTGACATCAAATTCATCGATACTTCATCGAAATACGGTCATGGTCGCTTTCAGACAGCTGATGAGAAGGATAAATTTATGGGTCCTCTTGCTTCGAAAAATCCTAAACCTAAAGTCTAAGAGGGCGTGTTCTTTGAGGCACTAGATATGGTGAAGGAGCGATGATACATGATATTCATGAATCTTACAAATTTTTTTGTATTTTTGAAATGCAGTTTACAGGTTATCTATGTTGATATTGATCTCTAAAAATTTTGTACAACACATTGAGTTTAAAATTCTTCACTTAGAGCGAATTAACTATAAAATAGTAGTATGCTAAATTCAGCGTTATATTTTTGAATACAATGAATTTAGAATCTAACATCTACTCAGTGGTACTGGCAAATTAGCTATATCCGAAATATAGTGTCCATATGAAGAGTCATATGAGTATGTGGATATACTCATAGTAAAGGAACAGTATCTGTTGCCTTTTTCTGCCATCAGTGATTTTTCATTTGGGATAGATTTCCGGGGACAGTTCTAGTATACAAAAGTAACCATTGATGGTAATAGATTTCCGATTGATTTCAACTAGTTTCATGTGTGTTATGGAGTTACTCCCTAAGTCTTTTGATGCTAGAAATATGTACATTTGCTTCGAAGGGCATAGTTGCTCGAGGATTACTGAACAATATGTTGCACATGAATTTAGTATATTGCTTTAATCATAAAAGCTATATACTTAATCTTTTCTAGAAGAAATTTCAGCTACATAATTTGACATTATTCCTTTATCTTGCATTGATTAAAAAGCTAACTCTGAAGTTATGGCAACGATGTAGCTAAACTGATGTAAAACAGCCATGCCTTATAGCAATACCAAGACAACAAATCTAATTGTTTTTTTGAAATAGAGGGGTAGCAACCAACATATGCGAAGCTGTCCCCCAAATTGTATCTCAAATGAAAGGTTGTAGTACTAGCAATAAACATGAATTTTTCTCAAATTTAGACTGACCTTTCAGTTTGGACAAAATTACAGGGTCAAAATAAAAAAGCAGCTAGACTGCTGTGGCAAATAATATGTCAAATAAAAATGTGACTTTGACCAGTAAGTAAAACTTTTAACTGCCCAAGAGAATACGCACGAAAATTTCACAAAACATTTGTTAGGAATTAATCCCTAAGGGAGTTAATTCTATTCTGTAGCTGTGGTACGTTTCTCCTAATGCTTCGTTGAAGTTTCAGTTCTGATTATGAGAACAAGTTCCCATTTGAATTATAAAAACAAGTTTCAGTAAGTGATATTTTGTTATGTTGACAAAGTTATCTCACTTCTATCAACACAATTTAGGATGTAATAATATACGTATTCTGTCACAGATTTTTTGTGTTTATGTTGCGTGTTACATTCCTGACAACATTTCAATTACTAGACATGATATTCGCAATAGATTAGTTATGAGGTGAAAATATAAATCAAGGGAAATTATTTCTATGAAATGTAGAAATAATCATCATCAATGTATAAACTAGTTGCAATTGACTGCCATTTTTGCAGTAAGCAAACAACTAAGTAGCAAGAGAAACTTCTGTTTTTGGCATGATAAAAACTTCAGTTCTATGAATGCCATTTTGACTATGAATTTTGAAGTACATTAGACTTTAACATTGCATCCGAATAACCTCTACATTGCCTAGGGTTCAACATAATTCATCTATGATTTGTTTTCAACTCATCAAATTGATTCTAATAGTGTTAGACTCAGCAAAACAACTCAGTAATAAAACGCCAAAATTGGACAGGACTAAGACAAACAAGACAACAGGACAAGACAGGACAGGAGCTATGGTACATGGTAACTTATCACACTTAAATGCAGACTGCTAAGACTACTTGTGTGATCAGAAGTGAATTTTCTTATCAATGTACTTAATAGTTAAAACTACACGATGACTTGCCATAACTATTGTTAAAGTTTAGTGATGACTCGCCACATTTTATATAGTCCTATTTAACCAATTTCAGCCTCAATTTGAATGCAGCAATCCTAACACATATCTAACCGGCTTAATCCTTATTTGGATGCAGCGATCCTAACAAATAGCCTCCTTAAGAGTAGCTGCTAATAGTAGTAATGCTCAGTTTTTGAACTTCTAGGGTACTATTTCAGCTGTATAGCTGTCAACTTGAAATTACATAATACAGTCAATCAGATTCTTTGAAAGATACATATAATTCTCACATTTGCAACAAGCATCAATATAATTAATTAGCAGCCTTGCAAATAAACCACATTTTTACTGCTTTTGTGTGCATTTTAAAGGCATGAAAATTGCTTCAAAGCTCTAACTAAAAAAACCTCTATGATGTTAGCAATTTCAAGTGGACAGCAATCATTATGTAAAAAGCCTTGAAAATTCTTTTGACGCTTTTGAACAATTATTAGCTGCATTAAGTAGTACTTTTTGGTCTGCATATTTTAGTTACAAATTCTGGAATGGCTGCTTTCTAGTACACTTGCTTCAATCCAAACTAAAAGTAATGCAAATATTGAAACCTTTCCTTACCAAGCTTTTTTGTCATTTGCAGAATAGCTTTTTATGACAAGGAAAGCTTTTTTGTAATTGAAGCAATGCCATGCACATAATTTTTTTTAGCTTTAATTGGTTGAGAGTATTTGAGAGGGAAAAGTTTCAAAAGTACTTTTCCTCTATTGTTATTGTGAGTTCCATTTTTTTAAATAAGATTTTATGCCATGCATATTTGGAAACCAAAAATAGCGCATGAACTATAAATTTAAATGTGAAAAAATTTCAAGGTTAATTTTGTCAATATTTTTTGTTAAAGCAAGTACCACCATTTCGAAATATAGAAAGTATTCAATTTTGTGCAAGTTAAGTCTTTATGTTCAAACACATTGAACTTATTCTTTTATACTAAGTGAATATTATACTTAAATAAAATTCTTTCTATAAATTCCGTATGTCAGTGCTGATGGCATGGCAAAAAATATCATTAGTCAGACAAACGTGAATAAATCAATGCGTTTTTGAACAGGTTTTTTCAGTTCAACTCGCTTTTGCCTCAATCAACGCTCCTTACTAAATCCGCGCTTTTTAAAAATATTTTTGCGAACTTAAGCAGTAATATTCTGGTAAAATCAAACTTTGAAATCAATTACATAAATTTTTCACTTCATTTAAACTCATTTCAATAATGGGTAATGCTTCAGCTCACGCAAGGTCTATACCAATATCTCAGCAAAGTGGCGATTTAAGGGAAAGATTACAGGAGGATCTACCTAAATTTATTTATATCGAGCGATTGTCTAATGGAAAATTCCTTAAAAGTTATAGATGCAAAGTAGACGGAGTAGGGGTTGTCCTGAAGGTAATGATAACTTCTACGTGTCTTTATCGGCTTAGCTATTTTCAGTATGACAGGTCCTGCGGAGATCTTGGAAGCATCGAAACTTAAATTAAATTTCTTATTTTTTCTATTATTAAATTATTTAAGTTGTTTTTCGCAATTGGTTTTATTCACTTCCCATTGTCATGTTATAATAAAATCACAGCTATGTAATAATAGACAGAATTTTATTACGTCTAAAATATTTTCCTCCATATATGAGTGATTGAATAATTCTTTATATAAATACATTGAACCCAATTGCAGAACAATATGAATTTCACCTAAATTATTCTCTTTTAAAACTAGTTCGATTTCTTCTCTTATTTGTTTCTTTATTTTGAGACTGAAATAATATTTATGTTGAATGTTTATAGGCACGCTGATTTTGAACACTTTCTAGTCTAGGCATTGTAGAGAAATAAATTTTGGTCAAATTATAATATTACGAGAAAATGAGTTTTTTACTCAAAATTCTTCCCAGCCACAATTCTAATTATTAACCGAATTGAGATGTGCATATATACTTGCACATAAAGATATCATTCATAGTATCACTCTGTTTGTGATTGAATTTATTAGCCCCAATTTTTTATAACTGATACAATTTGATTTCCCGGCAAGAATTGGTGATTCCTTGTATTTTTTGTTGATTATTCTTATGCATATATTTTTACATATTTTATATTGCTGGTGACCTGTTTATTGAAAATTATTTTATTTAGCTACATATCAATATGAATTATGCTCATTTTAGTGTTTACGTTAATAAATTTTTCATACTTTATAGAGTATCTTGATGACTGTATTTTTAGTTTTTAGTATAAAGTTGTGCTTCCGGAAGTCAGGGGTTCAAATCCCATGTAAATTAAAAAATGTCTCTTTAAAGCTGTATATGATTAATAGTACTACTGTTTTTAAAATCATTTATAAAATTAAAAAAAGTAGAATTTAAGTAATTTTTTACAAATTTGAAAGTTATTTACGGTAATTTAATTCTTAAGCGTACAAATTTACCTTGCACGCATTCATCAATAAATAATTTTTTTGTATTGCATTAATGTATATTTTCTGTTTGTTTGTATTTTGAATATATGTATATATATATATATATATAATGGCAAATGTGTACTTAACCAAAATTTGTACTTCATAATCACTATATTTGATTTAATATGAATATTTTGAATGCATATGATTTTCAACGATTTGTTTATTTTCCATTTTTTATGTAATTGGTTAATGAACAATTGTTATAAAAAAGGATTCAACGAATATAGTATTTAAAATTTATATTATAGGCGTATGTTCGACGGGACCCGGATGAAGATCTATCACCTGTTATAGACGATTTAAAGCGAATTGCAGCGGCTTTGCCTCCTGAAAAGTACCCCCATGCACTTCCATATCAGGTACTGTCAATTTTATAATTCTGTAAAAATGGCAGAGGGAATTTCCGGCTAGTCAAGTTCAAGCGTAGTTTTTTTATTTTTTTAAGTTTTTTAATTTAATTCTTCTTAGAGATGGCTGCTTCCCCAAGCTTCTGTAGCTCGGCAACTTCCCAGACCAGCCTACCTAGTAAGGCAACATGTGCTGTCGAATTTGTACGATAGATTATCTACTAGGCCATTTCTTGCTCCCATAGAACAAAGGTGACTCTTCATTTTAGTACATGAATGCTTGAATGTTCAAGCGTATTCCTAAAGATACATATCGATACATGCGTACTGTTGCATTCATACACGCTGGCATATTTATATATATAAATATACGTGTTTGCTGATGCATTAATGTATATTAAGTCATGCATAGATGATGCATACATACGATACAAAGAATGCATAGCATGAGACAGTACGTGCGTGCACACATACATACATATGTACGTACACAGGTGGATTGTATATCAGTTATTGTGTGCAGTCGCCCAATGCCACAGTGCCGGAATTTGTCACGGAGATATTAAGAGTGAAAATGTATTGGTCACGTCATGGAATTGGGTACTGCTTACAGATTTTGCACCATTTAAGCCTACTTACCTACCCGATGACCAGCCGGCTGAAGTCGACTACTATTTCCATGTGAGTAATCCTGATGTCAGCTATTTTATATTATGCGATATAAACCTTGTATCTCCAGGTGCCTTAGTAGACCGGACAGCTGCCATGATGGCAACTTTTCTTTTGAACTGTTCTTGTCACTTATATATCGGGGCACCTCTCTAAGTCGGACAATGGAGTGCTCGATGATATAATATCCTACTTGGAAGGCTCTACCATATACGTCTTATTTGCATATAATATATGTCAACATTTCATGGCAGTATGCACCATAGACTGTGCTAGTGTATATTTATGTAATTTGAGCACCTAAAAGAGGAAGTTTCTGTAACATGTTCTCTTATGAAGAAAATGATCATTTTTAAATGAAATTTTGAGTAGGCCAGAGAAAGCAGAAGGTGCTATTTAGCCCCAGAAAGACTGTATAGTCCTGCTCAGCAAGAACAAAGCAATGCCCTTTCATTAGGGAATCGAACCACCAGTTCGGGAGCTCTAGATTCTCTTCTCGACAGGTATCAATTTTCGACAAGATATTTAAAACCCCGGGCTAATCTAAGTTGTATCTTTACCTCTAATGCAAGTATAGTAAACTTTGGATAAGATTAATTCGCTCTTACTGAATTTTTTCTTCTACAAATATACGAAATTGTTGTATTGTGCCCAAGTTCAGATGCAATGAATTTCGGATACAACGAATTAATTTGGTGGTCCAGGCAAATTCGTCGTATCCGAAGTTTACTGTCTTGCAAGTGGGATGCAGAATGATCTGAACTGAATGAATACTTGTTAAACTTGAGTTTGAAAACTGAAAAGACATGAAAATCAGCATATACCAATTGGCATTTCCCGCAGCTATCGTTTCGAAAAAGATCTGATAATGTTTTTGTAATGAAACTTCACGAAAATGCCATAAGTACTTCTCTCTAGTATACTTTTGAATGATTTTTCTATCATTTTTATTGTAAATTTAAAATTTGGTCACATATAAATATCAACTTTAAAGTTATCATTTTGCAGTGATGGGTTCAATCTGTATGTTGTATTTTTAGGCCCGGATTGATAAGTTATGCAAGTTGACAATTTTTAATCTGCAAAAATCCATTTTTTGGCATTTTTCTATGTAATCTAAATGAGTCAATTTTGCGCTGTAGCTCTTTGTAGCTTTATTTTCAACTTTTTCTCCTTTTTTGTTCAAGGCTAGTGCAAAATTTCACTGTGCAAAATGTATGTTGTAATAATATATGATTTATGGAAAGGAAAAGTGCAAATACAAGAGAAGAAGATTCCATTGACAATGAGGAAATATTAACTATGAAAGTTAGCATCCATATTTAAAGTGGCTAGTCATTGAATTTAAATTTAAATTTCAAATGGATTATCTTATCAGCTCACAGTTCAGTTCACAGTTTGGCTTCTACCGTTCAATATTCAATTAATTCTCAATTCGAATATAGAGCATAGATAACGAATATCCACCACATAGTAATATTTGGCTAAATGACTTCCCGAATATTAAGTTTGCTCTTGAATGTAGTTGCATTACCGTTTTTTGATCTTTAGAGATATATGATCCTAGCATGCTGAAATGCACCACTACTCAATTGCATCTTAATTATAACCTAATTGGGGCCCTATTCGGGTGCCCCAGATGTCTCCCAAATTACCCCAATATCTCCCAAAATAGCCAGTACGTACACTCTTTCTTTACTTATTGAATCAATTATCAATACTTGGTTATTGCTTTTAATACTTACTGCTTGGGTTAAAATCGCGATTATTATTTCTAGTAGACCATGTAATATAGTGGTAACTACTTTGTTACCAGGTGGAATACTATTATTTTAGTATGTTTTATAATATCATTTATTCTTGAAAGATATTCGTATTGAAGTAAGTATAAAGATTCTCACAGATAATTAAACTCCTTATTCTTTTGCACATATATACATATACATAATCAGCTTTACTTACTGATACAATATTGTTATGTCGATATATCCTATAGCTCTATGACTTACAGTGATACATTGCTATATGTCACAAGCTGATTGTTGGAATACAAATATTATGTGCAAAAGTGACCTTTACTGCTTCATAATGATGCTTTTCGGATTCAAATTTCATTGCCTTGATTTTTTTTGCTCATTTTTAAGTATAGCCGTTTACAGAGTAGTATGATGTTGGATGCCTCCCTATCAGTCTCATCTCCTACTAAGGGCTCGAATAGTCAGATCGGGCCCATACAAGGGTTGAATTCACGCTCTAAAGCTGTCACCATCCCAGTTTTGTCTTCAAGAAAAAATTCCATAGTTGCTGGTAAGATTGAAAGTTGATTTGCTGTAGAATTGAATATAGAATTAAATTGTTTGTTCAGACTTTTTAGCAATCATTTTTATGTAACTTTATTTAAATTTTGAATCTAAGGAATTTTTTATTTCATATTTTTCATTAATATTTTTAACCTCCTGGCCTGTACGTAAGGTCACTTTGGCCTTTGAAATATACTATTTCACTTATTTTGAAATATCTGTTACGATACATATTTTGAATGAAAGCTTTGTTGTTCTAGAAGAGTAATTTGATTATGTTAGTTAGAGATGTTCATAAACTGCTAACCGTTGAAATATTACGCATAGATTTTTATTTTGGATCATTTTTCTAGAACATTGCTTTTTGTTTGAATTTCAATGTTAGGTGATGCTGAATTCATTCCCTTGTATCGATCTTTTCTTGTCATATTTTGTTTAAAGTAAAATTTTATCCTTTTCCTCTGCATATGACCTCTGAACTGTAAGATGCATGGATATATTCTATAGGATATGTACATATTCGAATGTAATAGTTCTAGTCATATTTTGTGCATTATCTACTACTTGTAACGACTTGAACTATACCTGTGCATGAGTTACACTTAGTGAACTGTATCGAAGAACTGAAATAAGTTTCCTTTCGATGTGATATTCTTGTATCATTCAGTAATTATGGCATATGAGCTACAGAAGTGAGACATACTTGAAATCTGCAAGATGTATACTTTCGATGTGATCAGTACATATTCAAATAGAATGAAAACTCACCGCATATTAAACTTGTTTTGATGACTCGCTTTTCTACATTTCACTTTTTTATATTATACTTTTAATAAATTAGTTTCAGCATTATAATATCAATATTTATGCAATCAATTCAACTCACATTAACAACTTGCATTAAAATAAATAAGACAAAAATATTCATAAATTTTTAAAAGCATAATATCTTATTAAGGTATACTTCATTTTACAGTAATACCTGTTTGTCTATTTTTGCATATTTTTTTTATTTTTCGGTCAAATTTTCCATTTTTTCCAGATTCTCGAAGAGTCGGTCCTTTAAAGGAATCTATGGATATATTCAGCCTTGGTTGCGTCATTGCAGAAGTTTTTCTAGATGGTGAAGGCCCATTGGATTTGCCCGAACTATTGGATTATAGGGCAGCTTCTGATCCTACAAATTGCCTTAAAGGTCTTGCAAAGGTATTTTTCTTTGCATGCCAAGTGATTTTAGCCACAAACGAATGGTTTTATGGTTGGGCAAATTCATTGTTTCTACTCATATGTAATGTAAACTACACTTTTCATGGCATTTAGAGTTAATAAATATAAGGTGATTATCAAAAATTAGTGTTATTAACATTAATTTAGGTCATTGGAAATTTTGCCCAAATTCAAATGTCTTACAATCACTTTGGAGAAGAGAATGTTGCTGCTGCATTTGTGACTACGCTTAAACTGAATTGGTCGCATAGTGATTCATGCTAATAAACTGTAAAATTAGTACTGTTTGTCGAACGTATACTTTTATTAACATTGATATTTTACGAATCTATTGGATTTTGCATTAGCAAAATAACTTAATAAATCAACTTTCAATGCTGTGGAAAGTGCTTGTCTTATTTGAATACAGTGCTAATGTGTTATATCTAATTTTCCTTAGTTAAAAAGAGTACTGATCAAATATACCCATACTGAAGTTGTCACTTGTTCATAACTCCTAGGCATTTAATTAAGTGGAAAACCTAGTTTCTATCGCATATGGAAATCATATAATTTTAGTCCAATATAATCATCAGAAAGTGGTATTCGAATACTGCAAGATGAAATTATGTTTGGGAGAAAATGTTTGTAAACTATAAATTATATTAGCAGCTACTTTGCATAAAAGATGAGGCATATTGTGTTTTCTAGAATTGTTCTACAACTATTCTAGAAGGAAAGTCATGTTGAAGTCTGTAGGACGACTTTTGAAGATAGAAAATATACATTTTCTCAGAATCATTAAATTATGTATACAAATTATACACTGCATATACACTGCATATACACAAGATATACACTGAATATACACAAGATATACGCTAAATATACACTGTATATTTTTTTTATGTTCATGCAGCCGGCTATGGTAAACAATTCTTCTGGTTTTCTCTTTTTGCCATTTTGTTCTACTAAATAATTTTACTTTTACTTTTCATGTTGCAAAAATGAGATAATATCATAAATCTGATAATTTGGCATAAATTCTAATTTTTAATTATTCGTTTGTGTGCAAGGTGGAAGATCCGACTGTACAGAAATTGGTACGTCATATGCTCCAGCGTGATCCTGAGAGACGACGAAGCGCACAAGAATATCTAAACCGTATGAGTGAGGTTGGAAAACCCATTTATTTCATATACAGTAAAATTCAGATTCACCGACTTTGCTTTTAAAGAATTTTCATTTATAATAAACGAAAAAGTTACATAGTTCAGCTTCAAATATTCAGATATAATGAATTTCGGTTACAGTGAATTTGGATACAACAAGTTTGCTATTAACAAATTTTTAACTCATATGAAATGAGCAAAGAAGTCATATTGTAGTCAAATTTAACTGGAGGTTTTTTGATACGATGAACTTCAGAAATTCGAATTGATTCGGTGGTTCTGACAAAATTGTTTCAACTGAAGTTTACTGTAGTAATATAATTCAGTATGAACTAAAATTGTTAAGGAACTTTCTTTCTCTACCACCAAAAACGTATAGCTGTCATTAATTACATGTAGCAATTAATTTATCTCTTCAAATGAGTTATTAATTGAATGAGTAGGTTAAGAAGCTATATCGAATATGCCCAGAAAATAATCAGATACTACAATTACAGCAGTAGTTTGTGTTCAGATTAGTTATTGATGTAACACAGAATCATCGATATAGCACAGAAATGCGGAAACAGCGCAAAGAGCAGAAGGGAGGAGACAGATTCATACTATGTATATTTTATTATCTGGATTTTCTTCGAACTTACTTATGAGAGAAGAGATTAGGGGTTCGAGTCCTGCCTTTATGTTTTATTATTCGTCAACTGATAATAAAAATTACTTGGACTTTTATTTTATTTTACATGATCAATATGTCAGTTAAAATTAACTATTGATATAGAACAGAGATGCAGATACAGTAGAGAGAGAATGTAAGAAAAGATGGAGGGATTAAATTATAATTTTAAAGACACAATTTATTATACTTCGAAATTAGCATTGTTCTAGAAACTTATTCTGTAACTGCATATTCCAATAATGGCTAGTATACTGGATTGTGTACTACTCTAGTCTGCATCAATATATACAAATTTATGGCTAGGCATAGCATAAAATATCGTTGTAAATGAACAGAACAGAGTTGATTGAGAAATAATACTTTTGAGCTGTATACTCTTTTATTAATTATGAAATTCGATGTGTACTCCCACAATTTTGGTAGTTCGATTAAATGACTCACAGTTTATTATTTCTGTTGACTTGCCGATTCCATGCCTTAAGACTGCTAGAACAGGCCTGCTTAATATGAATCCAATTGCAACGTATCGCCTTTAATTATATTTAGCCGCTCTAAGTCTAATTTAGCCACGTACTGTAAGACGCTTTACATTATCCGATTCAGTAGGCTGACTCAGTTTATAGTTTGCTTGTACAGTTCAGTTCACATGTAATGGCATACCAAATATGAATTTTTTTATTTTTGCATTTCAGAATGAGGCCTTGTTCCCTTCCTTTTTTGGAAACTTTTTGAATGGTATCATGGTTCAGCTGCATTCGAAGGCACGTACACCAGATCAGCGTATTCTTTTAATCTGTAGGTAATTTTGGGAATCTGTGTCTTCAAATTGTGCCTTATGTGTGATAACCAAATTGTTCAAACAGAGCGTTAAATGGCTCATGTTGACATTCAATGAATCAATGTAATAGATAAAAACTTTATAGCGCAACCGAGCCATCGATTAAATTGAAAAAATTCTTGGCTGATATGTTTTTTCATAAAACAATCATATCTAATTAGCGAAATACTTAAAGTGTGTCAGAATCATTGACGACGAATACAATTATTCTTCAATATGTGAATTGTATATGCTTGTGCTTCACAGTGACTAGTATACTGTGCAATTAGTCTGCTCCAATATGTAGTCAAATCAGGCATGACTAGTGCAATATCTGAAAAGTAAGTAGACTCTGAATTGCTTTCTCAATCAATCATGTATTGATAAGGCTAGTTTAGGCTATATTTGTAGTTATTCGCTTATATACTTTATGCTAAGTGTAAGGTGGTATACATTTCATACTGTTACTTGTGATGGACCTTTTTGTTCTGGAACATCTCAGAATTCAGCCATTAGAGCTTTTCTATGCAGGTGCATTCTTTCTAATTTTAGAACTTTTTTCTTATTTTTAGCTACTATGAGGAAGCCATGATTCAATTAGCTGGGGTTCACGATCCTCAAGGAGCAAAAATATTTCGAAGCTTTTTAGAGCAGTCAGGTAGATTATAGAATATTATTTTGCTTAGATGGCAGTATCAATGTAGTTTGTTTGGGATGGACAGAGCCTAAACTGAATTGTACTGTGAACTATGCGAGTTGTAACATCCATACCAGGGCTCTAAAATATACCAATTTATGGAATATTTTTTTAAATCGAGAAATGAATCTTTGCATTGTAAGATGAATCAGAGTAAAAACGAGATTTCAATTTCAGTATATATGTGCATGCCCATTGGTTTTGTGATGCTCAATGAGGAAATATGCGGTTTGTTCTACCAGTGCAATATTCGATTTTGACTTGAACAAAATTCATTCAGTTCAGTTCAATTCAATTTAAAATTCTTAAAATTTTTGCAATTTTCATAAATTTGTTGGCTTAGTTCTTCGATTCGCTCAGTTCAGTTCGATTCGGTCTACTGCTAAATGTTAAGTAGAACAGAAAATGCAAACATGTGTCATTAAATATAACCTAGATACAGTGAAACCTCCAAAGTTGGACACTTCATCGTCAAGTACTCTAACATTGTCCAACATAAGGAGATGGCCAAATACATAAGGAACAGAAAAAATCTAGAAGAAATGCCATTGTCTTGTCAGCTATCCAGCCTAATAAGATGTCTGGACATGCGAGATGTCCTACTTGAGAGATTTAACTAAGTTATCATTTTCTTACGGTTTCAGATGGAGAAGATAATTTAGCGGAAATTCAGCCCTTTAGTAAAGGTACTGATGACCCCCAAGAAATGCCGCAAAATTCGCCCAATACAACCCCCCTGAACCTACCTCTGCGCAGCAAAGTGGAAGAGCTTTTAGAGCAGAGTAAGGCCCTTATAGCCAGCATGGATCCCACTTGGAGGCCCTCAGTTGATTTAAAAAACAGTGAGTGCGTATTTTTAAAATCTCTCCCCTGTATATTTCCAATCTATATAACCTTCGCTTATCATAAATAGGTAAAATGCTGTTCTGTGGGTAAATTATTTGGTTACTGCTAAAATATTTCAGGAAGAACTATAAAGCCAAGTAAATTATATGAATTGGGATGTGTAAGGTTTAATCGTTTTTACATCTACGGGAACTTATAGTATATCGTATTTATGTAGCAAATACTCTGTACTTTTCTAGCGCATCAGCCTTCACTTTCATCAGGCCTCTTTGCAGTCCCCCCCTCGTTGTAGGAAGAGTTAATTTAGCTGTGTAATTCTTAGTGCAATGCCTTTTAGTACATAGTGTCTGATACTGGTTGGAATGCCATTGCGGAATACAACCGTTCATGAATATTCATGCTTTAGAATACCGATAGTTTTGAACGAGAAAATAATTTCTCAGCTTTTTTTGTACAACTACAATGCAGACAAACTCGTGCAAGCAATTTATTGCTAATTTTAAGCTGTCATAAGTAGCACTAACCATTTAGTACATGCTTACATATTAGTTTATATTGATTCTGGCTAGTTTATTATATAGATATTGTTGAGAGGCCTTTATTGATGTACTACCGTATAAATTGTTCGAAGAAAATTTTCTGGGGCAGTCTTTAGTTGAAGCATTCTCTCTCTGTTCTCTGTGTTTTCTATCCTTGGAATTCGTCATATTACATAACCTTAGCATCGGTGTTTTGACACAAAAAATATTTTTTCATTTCTTATTCTTATTAAATCTTTCGGTTTATAATAAAAATCGTTAATTAAGGTAGCTATTGGTGAACGTTCAAGATTTTTAAAAAATTTTTGGGAACAAAGTTTGTTATATATTTTTTTATGCAAATTTAGAGATCAAGTAGTCAAATTATATATGACTGCTGTCAGGTACGTAAATATCTGTATGTAGACTTGCACAGCATACATAGCTTGGTCAGAAAAATTGATTACTTTTTTAACTAGAAGGGTACCTGTTTTATCTGGCTTGTCTGATTTTTCTCTGTGGGCAGAAAAGTTGCGAGGAGCTAGTTTGGCCCGAGATAGTTTGAGATCCGGTGTTCCAGCTTCAGCAGATGGGAATGGATTGGTGATCTTAGCCCAAGTTGTTTGTTCTTCTCTAAGGCACCTTAGGAGGGCTGGAGTTAGACTTCTGGCAGTTAATTTGCTGGTTAAATTTGGGCAGCACTGCGGTGATGAAGCCAGGTACTTTAGTTCATAGAATCTTTCTGTCATTATAAACCTATATATTTTTTTGATATTCAGTGTGGTACGTATTCTACCGAATATTTTTTCCTTCGATACATATAAAAATATGTATGGTAACACAGAGATCTTGACTGAAAATGAACTTATTAGCTGGGAGATGCAATTTGAAAAGGCACTTGCAGAACATGAGCTTAAGAGTAAAAAAATCATGTTCACTTCTAACACTTATAGCATGCTTCGAATATGAAAATCTGTAGGGTTTGTTGTATCCGAAAACCTGAAGCTGAACTTTGAGCAGTATTACGTTTTTTTATTCGTTGTAAGTGAAAATTCATTAAAATCGAATTTATTATATCCGAAGTTTACTGCGTATTTGTGAGAAAAATGGCATCTAAATGATGTACAAATAGAGAAAATGCAATATTGTGGAATGAAATTTTTCGTACATTCTCTAATGAGTTTACAGCATATATATTATAGCTATCTAAAAAATTTATGACTTGAAATCATCGACTTTCGTTAAAATACTTTTGCTTTCATTATGTATTCATATTTTCAACTGTTTGCTTTGAGGCAGAGAGATTAATAAATTTTGTTTGTTTTTTGTTTTTTTTACCAGATTACAACGTTTGGTTCCAAATTTAGTGTCTCTCCTAGAGGACCCTATTCCATCTGTTCGGGCCTATTCGGTTAGGGGCTTAGCTCTGCTGCTATCTATGGTCACCAGTTTTCCTCCAAGCGATGCTAACATATTCTCTTTATATATCTTCCCTGCTGTTCAGGTGGTCATGCAGATTTCGAACATCAATAATATTTTAGCATACATTCTTCTGTGTTGAAGTAAAATTCAGTTTTTTACCATCGTTCATGCATTTCTGTATGTTTTTCCTGAACACTATCTATTCTGATTATTACTATCTGCATTTTCCTGCATAAGTACTAAATAAATTTGAATATTTTTTGTATAGTTTCAAAAAATTTATGCATATAATCAAATAAATAAAACTTTTTCTAATGCTACGCACAAAACATCTATGTTTTCTTACAAAAGCACTTAATTCGAAATAACAAAGTTAGATGATATTATTGTTTTTTATACCCTGGAATAAATAATACAAAATATAGAAGAAATGCGTTAAATACTGCTTTTGCAGAAACTCTCAGGTTGTCCTATGAATGTATTAATACCTATCGTGTTTTCGATGCTTTTTGAATTTCTTATTAGATTTTTTATTTTTACTCGAATTTTAGTAATTATTTCATTTTTTGCATTGAGTTATGATGATATACGTAACAATGATTATAATAGGAACCTGCAAAAATTCATAGGGGCTATGAAACGAAGTTTTTTTGCTGTCTATTACTTTTCTATAGAGATTACCCCAAGATAGTGAAGAAATGGTGAGAGCAGCATTTGCGGAAGTATTGCCATCTCTAGCTGAAACTAGCAAACGGGTAAAAGTGTTCATCAATGCATATCTATAATTTACTGTGGCTGCCAGTTTATTATTCACTATATCTGGATTTTGCTATATATCTATCTTTGTGTTTTCATAGTATTTAATTGTAAAATGAGCGCAAAAATGCACGCAAATTTTCTCTGTTGCCATAATATTTTACTTTAGTCCTTTGAAACACTCTAAATTTTCCTTGAAATCGTGCTATATTCATATTTGGTATTGAAAATCCTTATAAACGTTAGTATTGTTGAAAATTTCTATTTCTCAAAAACTATGTTTTTTGTATGAATGAAACACGTGTACATCGAAACTGTATATAGGATGATATTCTTTAAATTGATGGTCTACTCGGTGATATATTCTATTCTATTATTTGATTGCTTTATGCTCTGCCGACCTCTTTATGTTGGTGTAAATTGATATCTCTAATCCGATATATTTTATTAACGCTTATTTTTTGTGGAACCGATGGTATTAGTCTATGGAATATCAACTCCATATGCATATCCTGTTATGTACATGAACTGTATTCTGTACTTGCACTCGAGCTGCAATTCTGGTAACATGGGCCAATAGGATGAATTTGTTTATTATTATTATCCATTCAGAACAGCTAATATGTTTTGCATGTTTCAACTTTTTTAATATGCTTTTCCTTTTCTATCTCTTCTATCTTAGTTTTGTTTTATTGTATATTACTACTTCTAATTTAGTGGCGTTTTTACTAAAAAATACCATTATTACTTTATTTAATCATTAGTTGCATCGATTCCAAATTATATGTAGCCATTCGATCTATTCTATAAGGAAATTTAACAGAATGCTAAGGAAATCACTGTCTAAAGTAACTTTGTATTTTTTTATTTTTGAAATAATTTTTATAGTTCCTCGATGTCGCACATGCCATGAAGCTGGCTAAAGCAATCGATCGGCAAGTTTTGAGCACTGGTTGCACTGATATCTTAGCAGTACCTGATCAGGTACCTTTTATTTATCAATGCATGTTTTCAGTACATATATATATTTTTTATGTAAAGTTAAAATTATGACAGAATAGTATAAAAATAAATGGTACTAAAATTCAGTTGGCAACATAGTAATTGTTGAAGTATAAATTCCTTCGACCTATGAACTGTACAATGATCCATATATGTGATCCGTATTGAAGAACTGCACAATTTAATTTGTACCATATGAATCACATGAAGTGATGACTCGCCTTTATAGATTTAATATTTGTTATGACACTGTAACTGTACTTTTTCTCTTCCTCTTCTATCGTTGTCTCTGATTTCTTGCATGCTCAGCTATACAGTCCTGAGCATATCGAATTCTTATCTTTTACTCAACAATTCGGAACTCAGACTTAGCTTCCTAGTTTGTGGTGCACGTTGAGTCAAAAACTAGTAGAAATCTTAATCAAAGATAGAAATTAACATTTATAGTGGCAAGCCGCCCAAGAAGTATTTATGAATATTTTCATGGGAGTTGCTCCCGCAATGCTTAATGCAATCGAAGTTATCATAACATCTAATCCAATCGATACAAGCTTCAAATGAACGCGTTAAGACAAATTGGACAGTATCTCCTGGGGGGGTTTATTTGTATTCATTGTCCAATTTCAAATTCGTTCAACAGATTTTTTCTAATTGTTCACAATTCACACTTGTAAGTATTTTTCGTGACTAGAAAATGCCCAATAAAATTCTTATGGCTAAAGACAGACATATGTGTTTAGAAAAATAGTAACGTTTAGTGCTTGCACTAAAAAATTGCAAATTAGAAACGGAGATGAATTATTGTTACTATCTTTGATCATAAAAATGGAACTGAAATCTTTACAGCTACATTTGATTAAAAAAATGTTGTACATTTCATTGAGTTTATAAAAATTTGTAGATTTTTACTTGCATTTTTCTCATTTATGTAGGCGGAAAATAATCAGCATATACAGGGGGGGAATGAGGGGGGAGCACCCTGCGAGGTAAGTCTAGCAAAACCCCCTGTGATAATGATAAATGCGGGGTACGATAGGGAGTTAAGTGCCCTCAGAAGTCAAATTACACACTGGTTAGTAATTTTGGCATCTCCCCCTCCTTCGGTAAGAGAAATATAAAATTATCATACATGCATAAATACAACCACCAATTTTAATGTTTCTTTTTGCAGGATGTTATAACTGGAGAAAGAGGTTCTCGAGAAGCTAGCGAGGGGGCTTCACCAAGACTATCTTTGGCCTCCGGGGTGGCCCGTTTCTGTGGATTTTTTGGGCAAGATGGGACCCTAAGTACCCTTTTGCCACAGTTAATTACTTTTCTCAATGATAGAAAGTGCTGGAGCCTCAGAACAGCATTTTGCCGTCATATAGCTGCTGTTTGTATGTTCGTTGGAAAAGTAAGTTGCGGAATATTTATAATTCTTTACTTGAAATCTACAGTAACCTGAGCATATAACGGATTTTTCTTACGAAAGGTAGTCAAAACTTTGTGTTTAGCTAAGTCGAGCTTCAGATTTTCGGGAAAAAATGAACTTCGGCTGTAGCAAGTGAATGCAGCGGTTCCGAAAGATTCTTTGTATCCGAAGTTTATTGCACAAACTGTACATAAGTTATATTTGTGAACTCTTGAAGAACTACAAAATCTGCTATGTGCTGTTTTCAAATAATGGTGACCTGTAATGCACGTACAATTAAGTTAGCACTCTCTGAATGCTTTCTTTTAATGATTTAATTGTTTAATTTTATGATAAATGTACAGACACTAGAGTAGTTTTATGCATCGAATAAGTATATCAAGTTTTCATTTTTTGCCTCTTAGCACAGTTCAGAATGAGTCATCCATAGAAGGTACACAAGTAAATATAGCCAAATAATTATTATAGCACTAATAATCATCTATTATCCATTTTCTCTATAAATATTACTGGATTTTTACTTTTCCATGACTTCTTGTTCTCTTTTTCGTGGTTTCTTTTGAAAAATATCTATGTTCATAATTCGGAAGTAAGATCATAGCTAAGTTTCCAATAAGCGCTATCAGCGGTGTCACTGTTATTTCCCTAATTCGCTATAAGATTTGAAAGGCCACGGAGTTTCATTGGCTTATATTATTTTTTTGTATTTTGGGAGATGCAATCTGGATTTTTAGTGGCTGATAATTCTTAATTATTCGTATCCTGCATTTGCCTTGGGGAAAGATTAGGTATTCTTTTGTGCTTTAAAATATTTAAAGAATTAAAGGATTGATATATTTCATTTGAAAAGGTTGCAACGGCAAAATTTGTTCTTCCTTGTATTGACAATGCGCTTGCTGATATAGAAGAGATAGTGGTTGGTGGAGCTCTAAGGTGCTTACGTACATTGGTCGAGCTGAATTTGCTGACAACATATGCACAGTTGGAAACAATGCATTCGGCAATGCCACTGTTACATCACCCTTCCGTTTGGATCAGGTATTGTGTTTTGATGTTGAACTGTGAACTGTATGAACCGAACTGTGTTGAACCGTGAGTTGCAAAAAATATTCGATTGGGTAAACAAGTATATCAAGTATATTACTTTGGTGATAATGAATTCGCTTTTAATTCATTTGAACTTACAATAAATAAATGAAAGCCGTATTTTCTTCAAGTTAAGCTTTAGATTTTTGAATATGCTGAATTAACATGGAGGTCTCTACAAAAATCTTTTACTACTGATGTTCAATGTAAGCTTAATTATCAATTTCTGATACTATTGTAATGCCAGTCTTGTTATTGCACTTGCATATAGAACAAATCATGAAATAAATGTAGAGTTGCTCAGGTCTCCATGTAGCAAATTATTGAAACAAACTGAATTGTTGACATAGAACTCGAACATATAAAAAATAAACTACTTTTCAGTTTTGGCTAAGAATATTATCATTAAAAAATAAGATATAAGATCATAAATGTGGATTCAACTTATATTATCTTTAAATCAATAATATTTAAACTAAAAGTCTTTCTTGAGGTAGTTCGATTTTCATTGTTTTTTCTATTTCCATTAATATTTATACTGCTATCGATTTTGTTTTATACCCCTATTTTTACTGTATTTTCGTAATTTGACAATAAGTTTTAATTTTTAGGGAGGCCGCTTTAGGCTTAGCTGAAGCCGTGTCAAGAGTGTTAGGCACAATCGATACAGCTGTTTTTCTATTACCGCTGGTGATGCCATTCTTAGAGTATTCAGTACTTGGCTCTGAGATTTGTGCTTCAACATTAAGGTACTACCTTAGTCTATATTTGTATTTGTTGGTTCTTACAGTTGCAGTAGTTGGTTCATTGAATAACATAAGATACGCTGTAAAAATACCGCTAGCTATACTTCAATATATGTTAATTTATATTAATGCAGACTATTATAGTATACTATCTAGTATACTAGCCTTATTTGAATAATCAGTTACAAAACAGTTTTCTAGAACGATTCTATGTTGACATATAATTGTGCACTTGAGTCTACAATATCGCTTTATCTTCCTTATCTTCTATTTCTGCTGTCTATGCCTCTCTATGCACTATAGAACACTAATTCTAACAGGTTATGAGCCTGCTATGCTACAAAAGAAAGAAGTATTCAGTTGACAGTAAAGAGAGGGCAACATTTACTACATTATAAGATCCATACTTAATATTGTAATAAATCTTCCGATGGAAATTCAAATATACTAAACTTCAGACGCAAAGAATTTGCTTTCAGCAAATTTTAATTGTAGCAAATAAATAATAAAGGTATATTGTATCAAGGTTAGCATTGAACATAGCAAATTCATTTGGTGGTATTTACAAATTTACTATATCCATGCTTTTGTTTGTTCATTATCTGTAATAGCTTAAATCTTTCAGACAGGCATTGGCACCACCTCTCAGTCGAACTGCATTCAACCTGTACCTTGCGGAATTGTGCAACAGATCAAATGGATCATCATTTTCAAATCAAAAATCACCTGATTCGGGTTTATCCGATTCGACTATTGACTTCTGCGAGGATGCGGTTGTTCTTCCTAATAAGCTGCCTTCTTTGGAAGGTAATTACTGCTCCTTTCAAAATATTATCCGCTTCAAATTCCACTCGGGTAGTTTCAAGTAGCTGGTCTATAAGCTACTAAAAATATCGATTTCTATGCATTTGATTAATATTATTACAGCTGAACTTTTCACTTTTGTTCTTGGTACTTATTCCTATAAATTAATTACGTATTAGTGAAATTATTTAAAATTAATTTTAGAGGTAGAGCAACATGACAGCTTATCAGACTCATTTATATCGTTTTTCAAGGTAATAATCGGACTAGTTGGGTTGCAAATCGGGCCTTAAGTGGTGGAGAAAAGCTCCAGTTGGAGGCTATGAAGGGGTATATGGAAGGCCTTGCTAGAAATTTAAGTGGAGGTAGAGGAGGTCTTAAGTCGGCTTCGAGCGAATTGGAGTGGAAATTGAGTAGAGATGGCTTGATGAAGTATGGGGAGAACATTAGTGAACGATTTGCATCGGCCCTTTTTATCCCCCATCAGGTTCGATTGCCTCTATATTTGTATGCAGTATTTACACTGTAGCATTTATCAGTGTTGTTGCTACTCTATGAGAGGCATGAAAAATTTAGGCAACGGCAATTTATATCAACTAATTGCAGTTGATATTCCATAAATTTACGGTCCACTGAGTGTTATGCTCTATTATTTGATAACTTGCCAATCCACTGACTCTGCATGCATTTGCATATCGATATCTCGAATTCTTTACATATTCGATTAACTAATAATTTTCACTGTTACTGGCGGTATCAGTGCATGGAATATCAACTGCATTCATGGAATTGTAGTTGAATACAAGCAATGTAGTTTGTCATTTGAGTTGCTGAATAATTGCTATCTGTGACCATTATAAGAACCATATATAAACTTTGAAGCCATTATGCTGGATTATATATTGTACGAAAAGCATTTCCTTGATGACTTGCCATATTTCGGCCCATAGGAATAATCTATTGATGACAAACCATCATGAACTGTACTAGATCCTTTAAATTTAATATAATATTCTAAGAATGAGTATACAGAAAAGGCTATCAAAAAGTCTATAGAGAAGAATAATTTCAAACGTAATGGCTGAATTTTTGTTGGAAGTTAATTGAAGAATAATTTCTGCAATGTAAAAGTTTTAAAAATTATGAAGGTGTGCTTTTTTTGCTAATCTTTCAATAATGTCTGCACAAGATGCATTTCGATAACATAATTTGATAAAACACTATGAATGAATCATTATGCAAATTTCTTTCAATATTGCGGTTTGTTTTAATTTTCATTTTTTGTTATAATAATGACAGCGTAATGCCCCTCCCAGACCCTCCTTAGAGCTATCTGTAGAGCTTGTTGATGGAGTACATCGGTGGTCTAAGCCTGAGGTTATGGTACTTGAGACAGGGGTACAGACAAGCCGAGCTCAGGCAGTTAGGCTACTTTCTTCTACCTCTCCAAGCACTGTGGACGAGGACTATGCTATGAACAGTTCGAGCGATTTTTTTTCGGATCAAACTCAGTGGAGCACATCAGGTGGAATTATGTATACATTTGTTGCTTTCTAAAGTGAAGTAAACTGGGGATATAGTAAATAACAAGAAAAGCCATATTGCGTCAAGTTCAGCTTCAAATACTTGAATGTATAGAATTTCATGTACAATAAATTCAATTGATAATCTTGACAGATTTGTTACATCCAAAGTTTATTATATATTAATTGACTTTTATTATGAAATTTTCTTAGCTTTTCCTTCTGTTTTAATTGAATTTAGGTTCACGTTTTGCTTTTACATAGTATATGATGGTGAATGCAGCATTGACGTTCAATTTTAGTTCTACGTACTATTCTAAATGGGCAAATGCATACTTGAGCGCGGAACAATTTTTGTATGTGCGGTCTTTAATTTTCTATCTTTAAAAAAGTCAAATGGAACTTCATTTTGCCTAATATATTAACATTTGGTATGTTTCGATTTTGTTTGAGTTGCAGTTCAGGTTATTAACAATTTTTCTCACCACAGTTCAAATTATTTACCATCATGATGACCACAATTCAGGGCATTAACCACTATGACAATAACAGTTCAGGTCATTTATTGCCATGATTACTATGGTCAGGTCGTTGATAGTTATAGCAATTACAGTTCAGTTCATATTTCATGCTACAGTTCAGGTCATCTCAGCCTTTAGTAAATATACATTTTCCACTTTGTTTGTAGATTTAAAATAAAGTTAAGGCCGTTAATAGGTAAACTGATTTTCTTTTAGCCGAACTGCATTTGACAACTCAAGTTGAATTTTGCTTGATTTTTGAACTGAACTGAATTACTATTGCTGAAATAGGACTAAATTATTACCACTAGATAAAACCTTTTTGGATGTAATACTATGAAACACATTTGAGAACTTAACATATTTTTATGATGATGAATTAATTCACGCATTTTCATTGTTTTTTTCAGTATTGGGAAGCACGATTGAATTTGAAACACAGGTTCGGATTCATTATATTTAGACCCTCCATTTTGTAATTCTTAGATATTGCGCTAGCAACATATGTCATCTTTCCTTGAAAATAACTCATTGATATGAAGTCTAATGAATTCCTTGTTGCTATAAAAAAATTTTAGCGTTGTATGAACAATTGATGATAGCAATAAGGATTAGTAGACATAATCTCTTCGATTTTGGAGTATTAATGTTGATTTATGGTAATATTATCTATTTCAAATTTTACTTGCACGAATGGCAGTAACATGTCGAGATATTGCTCAAAATATCTGGATTTATATGCTGATTTGTTATATTGATGCAGACTAGTATAGTTTACAATCCAGTATACTAGCCACTATTGGAATATGCATTTAAAAACAAGTTTCTAGGACAATACTGAAGTCGAAGAATAATTTGTATTTCAATTTATGATATTGCACTTTCTTTTTTCTGTCTCTTTGTCTCTGTGTTATTTAGTTTAACTTGCTTAGAAAACTCAACTTTTTCTAATTTTGCTGCATTAGTCGGACAGGCTCTTCAACGGAATGGAACCCAAAGCCTTGCTAGCCAGAGCACGAGCCTTAAATTTACCCCCTCTACCCCCTGATTTAGGCCGAATTTCCCCTATACAGGAGGTATGGAATATGGCTGCAAATAGTCCTATGGGGAGGTTAGATTGGCGGCCAAAGCAGGTCAGAGTAGAAAAATCGTTTTAGTACAAATTTTTTTTAGAGGAAATCATGTTTTTAATGAAAAGTCGTGTTACCAGTAGTATTTATTATACTGCAGCACTTTGTAGTAAACTTTGGATGCAATGAAGTTGATTTTAGCTCATTTTTGCTTAAATGAAATAATCAAAAAAATCATATTTTAGCAAGTTTAGCTTTAGGCTCTCGGATGTAACAAACTTTGAGTATAACAAATGAATTCGGTGGTCCCGACAGGTTTTTTGCATCCAAGTTTACTGTAGTTCATGGTAGCGCATTAGCCTGACTTTGTCGAGTTCTGGAACAATCTTAAGTTGCAGTAGAATATTGTACTACTAATTGCTAATATTAATTCATGAGATTGTTTCATATTCTATCCATGCTTTTGAAATTCATCACATCAGGAACTAAATCGAATCATATTTAAAATTTAGTTCGTAAAAAATGTTCCTCATTTCTTTTCTTACATCTACAACCTTTCGTCTGATGCTATATCTATATGCACTTAGTCATTCACAATTTGATTAAAATTTTGACACCAAAGAACAGAAAAGGTAGCAAATTTATTATTTAAGTACAATTATCAGGTCAAGAGGTACAGAAAGATATTAAATATTTTATAATTTAAGATAAAAGATACTCTTTTTGCCAAATAAATATATAATTAGGGTGTTATCGATTAATGCTTTTATAAATGATTACAATTCTACTAGGACTTTAACTTGAAATATTGATATTAGAAGTGCGCACTTCACTTTTTCAGTTTTTTTGGTGGAAATTTTGTGATTTTTTTATTTGGTCCTATTAGGGAGGATTAGTGGCGTCGCTAAGAGAGCATACTGGACCAGTGAATAAATTAGTTGTAGCGCAGGATAATACATTTTTTGCCTCTGCATCCAGCGACGGTTCTTGCAAGGTGATACATCTATGCTTGCCGATATATGCTGACACGTGCATACAAATTGGTGCTGACTCATGCATGCACACTCAATCCTCGTCAGAAAGCAAATGCCATATGTATATATATGCTAATTTTCGTAGGTTTGGGAACTTCGTGGTCTAGAACAATCCGTCCGTCCGAGGTCACAAGTTACATACAATCAGCAATCTGGTAAAATAATGGATGCCTGCATTATTGAAAATACTCATTCCATAGCAAGTGTCTCAACTGATGGGAGGTAATTTTAATTTTTTCTCGGGGTACATGCATATACATATATATATATATATATATATATATATTATAATACAGTAAATTTTGGATACAGCGAATTTACTTATAATGAACAATCCCTTATAACGAATAAACGAAGATGTCGTATTGTACCTTGTTCAGCTTTAGATTTTCAAATATAGTTGTAAAAATATCGGGAGCTAGGCCCAGTTATATTCGTTTATATTGGTGCAGACTTGTACAGTATGCTATCCAGTATACTAGCTGTTGTTTCATTACTCCGTTACAGAATAAGTTTCCAGAACAATTTCATGTTGAAGTTTAATTGTGTTCTTCAAACTATTTACGCCTCTCTGGGCTCTATCATCAATTAAATTAGAGTACCAAATTCCGCATCCAATTTTCGGATATATTCAACTTCGCACTTATAGAATTAATTTAATGTTCATGATAGGTTTGTTATATCGAAGTTTAGTAATTGAATTTTTTTTCAGTATTCATATTTGGAGGGTAGATTTGGCTTCAAATGGTGGTGGTTCTACAGAGCAGAATAACGGTAGTCACATATCAGGGCCTAGAGTTATCGGATCGTCTACGGTAAAAAAGGTAACTTTTCTGCCTGTATGTTTCGCATTGTTCGTTATCTTATACAATAAACCTTGGACATAATTAATTCAAGAATTTTACTTTTAGCAAATAAAGGAAAAAGTTATATTCTGTCAAATCCAGCTTCAGTTTTTTGGATACAATATGTTTCGGACACAAAGCATCAATTTAGTTGTCTCGAAAAATTCATTGTATTAGAAGTTTATATACATTCGTATGTTTATTGTTGAACTGGGCGAATAGAAATAAATTTTTCATGTTAAGGTGCATATGCATGTAACTATTTTTGACCAATTTTTTAAAATTACAGGTGTAATTTCTACTCTCTTGCTGCAGAATAGAACAATACCGCATTCTACTTCAATTTAAGATTGTTCCGGAACAATCTTCTCTGAACAATATACGCGTCTACACTTCAAGAACGGCTATTGTTGTTCATAGATGCATAGTAAATTCGTCAGTATCAATATAAACTGAATGGCTAGTACTATGTTCAACATGGCTGTTATATGATGAAGTACTTTCTGTAATTTGATATTTTGTGGTTGTAAATCCTCTACATTTGTTTGTTCTTTTGTTAGGTTTCGTTGAATGAAGGGCCGATATTTTGCGTAAACCACTTCAATACTGACGTCGCCTCGGTGGTTGTATATGCTACACAGGCAAGTCTGCATAAGCATGCATACATAAATATGACTTTATTGCTAATCGTTATAATTGAAAATTCGTTAAAATCGAATTCGCTGTATCCGAAGTTCACTTCACTCTGTCTTTTTATCATATTGCTTTCCTTAGAGAGGCCGGATTCATAGTTGGGATTTAAGGTGCAATTCTGAACCTTGGACTCTCCAAACACCTCCAGAATTAGGTAGTCTCACTAGTTTAGCCCTGGGCACTGACAAAAACTGGATTTGCGGGGGTACTAATAGGGGGTACATCCCAATGTGGGATATTCGATTTCCTATAATGTCTCGTTTATGGCGGCACAGTACACACGGACGTATTCAAAGGTCAGTTCTGGGATATCAAAATTTTTGAAAAGACTTATCAAATAGTTGCGTAAAGTTTGCCCGTGAAGTTATGTGAAGCCACTGAAATTTACTCTATTTGGGTCGAAAGTTCATTTATTTTTAATTTCTGTTCTCTTTTCTATCTAATGTAAAAATAAATTTATTTATCTAATTGATTAACCATAGCTAGATTCCTAGTTTTTTCATCACAGGGTTATTCATAATCTTAAGTAAATCATGTTCAAAATCTCCTGGTGCAGTTTTTTTGTTTCTTAAACAGGTGCAGTTGAATATACAGTGAACATGGGATCGAACCAATTTGCCATTCGCGAATTTTCATTGATAATCAAGAAATGAAAAGTTTAATTGTGTCAAGTTCAGCTTCAGATTTCAGATATAGTAAATCTTTGATTTGGTGGTCCCAACAAATTTGCTATATCCAAAGTTAACTTTTTTTGTATGCGTAGGTTATCAACTTGTGCTCGTTTGCCAGTTGGCGTAGATTCAAATGTGCCAGCATCCCAGTCGCAAGGATTCGGGCCCTATTTGTTTGTTGCAGCGGGAGATAATGAAACTGCTGTATGGGATTTACGAGGGGATCAAATACTATTGCCTCGGTACTGTTTTAGGGTATCGAACTCAGGTACTAAATTAGTGGATTTTCCTATTTTAAGTTCAAGCAATTGTATCTTTACTGAACAAAGTAACTATTAAAGTTTTAATTTCTCCATGTTTAAGATTATGCCTGTCTTAAGCTATTCATTTTTTCTATTTATTTAGTAATTTTTTTTTGAAATTTTAGTTTTGCATTTTGCTTAGAATGTTGAATATATCTTAATTTTGGCTCCAATTCGATCTAACCTAGGTGAAATCGGGCAAAAATTGGGGGTGCCCACGTTACACCGAATCTCTTTACCCTCTCATACACGAGCCCCACTGTTGCCGACAAAAAATGTGTTGAGCGAAAGGGAGGATAATGCAAATGCTTCGACCCAGAGAAAGGTGAAGTATGTGTGCACATCAAGTATCTCATATTCGATACTAGCATGATACGAGGAACTGTATATTGAAAAGAACTATTTCTAGTGACTTTTCGTGTAGTTGCACTGGGACTTTTTTGTGACTTTTTGAGGGGTACAGCTTGTTATCATTGTACCTTATGTGCTTTCTACTCTATTTGCAAATATACTTCCAGATTTTAATATATAAACTTACGTACTAAAATCTGCATTGATATTTTTAACATTTTTTCTGAAGATATTCAAGCTATTTCCGTTATGCTTTAGTGTCCTCGCTCAATAAAAATGATCTGAGCTCATTTTTTGCAACAGTTTACTAGTCATTCAAGCCTGGCCATTCATTTTATGATAATATGTTATTCCTTTTGATACTGACTAGTTGACTACATATACATGGACAGTATAGAAGCTTTTCTTTAAGTGCATCCATAGAAATTTTTCTTAGGATATATTTTTGGAGGCAATCGTGAGTCATAGAATATGTTTTTTTGTCGCAATGAATATTATCCTCTTCTTTTCTTCCATGTTCACATTTTACCTTTGAGGTTGATTGCGTACAAAATTTAAATTTCTGCAGTTGATATTCCAGAAATCGATGGCTCACTCAATGATATATTCAATTTTTTAAAATCTTTTTTACTCTACCGACTCTGTTTGCAGATTAATATTGATGTTGCAAATCTGTTGTATTCGATTTACTGATTATTTTAGTAACTAATGGTACCAGTTTATGGCATGTTAACTGTATACGTATATATGTTTTTGTAGAAGCAAAATATTGCACCAATGAGAGCTATTGTAGGTCGAATTTCTCACCAAGCGAGCTCCTATTTGATAACCGGTGGCACTGATAGGCACATTCGGTTCTGGGATTTTCAGGCAAGTTATTTTCGGCACTTGCCATTTTTGTCTTAAACTTGCAATGCTGATTAAGCAAATTGTAATTGCTCTAAAAGTCTATAAATTATTTTTTCTAAAAAAGAAATTTTTCGAAAAAACAAATTTGGAAATTTTAATGTACGCATCATTATGGTGTCCTGATGGGTTAGGATTAATGTGAAATTATTTCTTCAGCCAAAATTCATGGAAATCCTTTCAAAGAGACATGGAGACAGGAATTGGCTTAATATTTATGCTGATGCGACTTTCAAGTTTGATATTTTATGACTTTGTGGTTTTCTTGTCAGTTACTATCTCAGGAAATGGTTGAATTATGGAGTAGATTCTATGTAGTGATATAATAATTCTTTTGGGGGATGAAAATGAAGTGGGCGTACTAAGGGTTTGTATGCTAGTCATGTTGACAGTTCGGTTCAGTACCCGTGCAGACTGTATCCTAAAAGAGGAACCGAATAAAGTCAAAAATAGGCCTACATTTTTTAAATCGTTTTTTCACACAGTTCACCTTTACAGCTCGGCTTGACACCCGTACAGAATGGACGATTGAATCGATTTTTAACTTTTGGAAAAATACATCTAACGTAAACAGTAGTAAACTTCGGACAAAACGATCTTTACGGGTATCGAATAATTTCATTTCATCCAAAATTTATTATATAAAAAAATCTAAAACTGAACTTTATATTACTTATTTTTTTATTTACAATAAGTGAAAGCTTGGTAAAGATAATTCGTTGCATTTGAAGTTCACTGCATTCATATCGGAAAGCTTATTTTGGAGAGATATGGAATATACTCTATAAAGTGCTAATTTTTTAATTGGATGAATAGAAATGATCTTCATTTAATATTTGATTGGTTAACGTTGATTGGTCGACATATATTGAAGTTATGCAGGATTTGAAGATGATAAAAAATTGATTTTCATGTTTTTTATTTAGACCCCATCGCGATGCTACACAGTGTCCGGCAACGGCATGTACCACGTTTCTCCTACTATGCAACCTAACATAGAATGTATTAACATAGCTGAACATGGAGATTTCAAATCAGGTAAAGGGGGCACTTCGGACTGCACTCTCACTGTATTTACCCCCCCTCCAAGTGCCTCCGATCTTGCTCAAGCCCACTTAACCCCAATGGTACGTAAAATTTCACCTATTCTATTTATTTTTGCTATTTAGTTTACATATGTTTTTTCTATGTCAAAAAACTTGGCGATTTCATATAGAATGGCTCGAAAAAATACTATTTATTTCTTAGCCATTTTTTCAATTAGAAGGACTAATATTTTCTTGAAACGTTTCTAAATGCAAGCAAGCAGGTTAAGCTCCTCAATTCATGAATAAATAACTTATAGGAAAGACATTAATAAAAGAAGTCCATGCATATATGTAAATATGACTTGAAAAGAATGTTTAGCTTTTTGTACTTGCCATTTTTTGCAAGATTATTTAAAGCCTAACGTGGAAAAAATGCATCAATATAATTCGTTTTCAGCGTATTTAAGCTTATTTTCGCTAATTTTAACCTGCCTTGGACAGGCCTGCAGTATGCACGATATAGTTACAATTCAAATTCTGGTTCCTTTCATTCAGTATTGGAGGATTTCAGTTGACTTTAGTTTTTCTTTACCATTTTAAATCGATTTTGGAAAATTGGTTCAAATCGAGGGAATTTTACAGTATGAGTAATTGTTTTGCGAGTTCCTTGCATCATGATTGTAAAAGCAATTATATTCAGTTTTATCCAATTAAATATCCAAACTTTGCTCATTTCCTTATTCAGAGTTTTTAACCATAAATTTTGCCGATTTCTTTTCTTAGCTCTTTGAATACTTTTGGATGATTTTCACTTTACCTGAACAGAATCATTGAATTCAGGAATGATGCATTACTTCCAATTTTTTTGGAAGGCAAAGTAGGTGTTTTATTCAACTAGGTATGAATAACCCTATATATATCGTGTAGAGGCATAAAAAAACACTTCTATTAATTGCTGCCTTTAAATCAGAAAATTGGTGAAGCGATTCCGGGCAAATGTAATGAACCTAAAACCAACCAAATAAAGATTTATTCAATGAAATTTGATTTTAATTGTGTTTTACCATTCAGGTATCGAACCGGGGAGTTACGGTAGCTTCTACTGCTCATGAAGACGCAATCACTGATTTAAAATGTGCTGACTTACCAATGAAACTACTTCTTTCTAGCAGTCGAGATGGAGTTGTAAACATCTGGCGTTAGCTTCTATTCTGTACATATTTAAATATATAATACGTTTGATGATATTGCATGATTGCTAAATTCTACACTAATATAGCAATTGCTTAAAATGTCTCTCCAATTTTTTCCACTTTATTGTTTTTATAGTGAAACTTCCATACGCATTACAGAATTAAAGTTTTTTGTTGGACAATGCAATGGCAATATCTAATATACTATTTATTATATTAGTAACTATTTTTTATACGAGATATAATTTTATGTACTATAAACTTTGGATGAACTAACTTTCATAATAATGTGAACAAAAGAGACATGCTGGGCTTAGTTCCGCTTCAAATTTTAGGATGTAGCATATTGATTCAGTGGCTTCAACAGATTCATTGCATGCGATGTTCACTGAACACTGCTCTGCAATGTTTCTAGGAAGATATTATGCTGAAGTAGGTGCAACGATGAAAGACCTACATACAGAGTATTACTCCTTGCTCCTTTTCATCTATATTCAGCATTTCTTGCACAGCTACTGCTTCGTAACAAGTACCAATACTACAGCTCCATCAAATTGGGAAAAAAGGATTCTAGGTGTCAGGATACTTGCTGGTCCTGCTCTCTATAAATTATTACGACATAACTGCTCAAATATGTTCACCCATTATTCCAATTATGCTCTTATATCAATCCTCTATGTCAACACTTTTGTTATAATCCTTTAATAAATTCATTTGTTCTTCACAATCATATAATGCCACTTGTTGTATTCCTTATGGTTTTGTGGAAACTTCTTCACTTTTTTTCTACCTACGCATGTTTCGTCATAACACCTCTTCAACAATTGTCAGATTCTCAAACCCCGATTTACTCTCTGTCACAATACTTCAAACCCTGCTTTATTTAGTCTATCCTTTAATTCCTCTGCTTTACTTCCGTTGGAGTTGATTTCTTGGGATACTTTAATTAATTCTAGAATAATCACATGCCTGTCAATAAAAAATTATGGGTTTACTTATGGACTAAAAGATTCACCCGAGAGCCAGTTTCAAGGACACTTCAAAAAGGTATACAGTAGGAGCTAGTGGGGACATGTTTACTAGTTCAGTCTTATGTTTTTCACTCTTCTAAAGTTTAATAAACTTTTGTATTTTATTAAATCTTTTTGTTTGACGTTTGTTTGCCCTCTGCTACGCATTGGACTCTACCCCTTTACTGAGCTTCATCATCCACATGAAGGTATACACTAGTAAATTACACTATTAAATCTTTCTCTTCCATCCCAACACTAAGATGTTATCATCACTTGTGTCAAATTCTGCTTCTAGCTCATCAACATAAATCTACAATAAAGCTATGCCTATCGTATTACATATATTTTTTTCTTACAAATTTTATTCTGTAAAGCTGCAGCATAATGGAAATGCGCTGTCAAGCAGCTCTTATCCTTTGCTCTAGAATAGCCAAATTATTGAATTTTTTGTTTTTTGAACTTCAAACTTAATATATTCAATAAAAAAAATTTATTGCAACTCCTGTTGATTATCAAACTCATCAGGGATTTAAAAAAAATAGTCATGTACAAAAGTTTGGTTTTTTATTTTCAAAAAAAGATTTTAAGTTACTGTACAAAGAAAATGATGCATGTTTGAATTGATCTTTAAGTACTATTTGGCCTTTTGGAAGATGGCGTAAAGAATGGACTAAAACAGAATAACTTTTTATGCTAAGGTTATTTTAGCTCTTCTGTACTGTATGATTCACAAAAATTCATTCTGTTATGAAAATTTTCCATTTTTATAGCTGCCCCAATCATAGCAGGCTTAATATAAAAATCTCAATGCATCTTCAGTTTTTTGTAGTTGATATATCTGACATTGTACTTATAAATGTAGGCAAGTGAAGATATAAAAAATAGATACTGCATCTAGACTAATTTTTAAAATTATTGAATTGCATATTACTATTGTTGTTTTGATGTAAACCAATGTATATCAAAAAACTATAATAAATGTGGGAAAAAGGTAAAGCTAAACAATGTGCTACAATGAGGATTGTAGTGCAAGGCAATGAAAAAAGAGTAAGGCAAAGAAAAATGTCAGGCAAGTATGTTAATATACTGAGAAAAAAGGCTTACATAACAAATTAAGGAGCATGTCACCAAAAGAACAACATACTTCTAAGGTGGAAGTTGATGAAGTTTAGTAGTAGGAAAACCAATAGAGTTGAAATTATGCAATTACACAAATGGAATGATATCACCTTTTTAAGTTTCCATAAATGCTAAACAGAATTTGATTGCAAAGAAATAATTTTCTGCATAGTAAATGACGTTCTGAATTACAACAAATGCAATATTCAAAGGTGAGCTATTTTGTGGAAACTGTAGTGAAAGATAAGAATTCTAGATATGAATTTAAGTTGATCATAGAAAGGTACGGGTAATGAGTCAAGGATAACAATCTCAAATAGAAAGAACAAAAGTAATAATTAGAAACCCTGACAAAAAATAGGGTGACTAGCTCTGTTTTTTAGATTTTTCTTGCTGAACTGTTATGTACACATATTATTGTACATGTGACTAATACTGGAATTTGGCAGCCTTATAATACTAGGATGGCCCAGCAAATGTAACTCAACCTTAGTTAAACAATTGAACAATATATATATAAAACAGGGTAACGGAGTTTTCTAGCTGCAAATAAATGTGAACTAGTTCTCGACTGTGAAACTCAGTAGTAGGGCATGAGTATCATTCTATAGATTAAGTCTTGATTAAACTACTTATAAAACCATGCTTCTTCTTGACAAAATCAGTAATTTTTTTTCACGTTTGGATGAACAAATGACAAGTGATTTTAACACTAGCTGCCATAAATGACTTCAGTTTTTCCAAAAATATTTGATTGCAATATCTTATTTAATCCATAATTTTGAAAATATCATCACATGTTGCCATGACCAAGTTGTTGCTCTGCCTACAGTATAGGATATCTGTTGCGAATTACAGAATGAATAGCGTATTTGCTGCATATGAAGGTAAACATTTTCAAGTTGAATATTTACTGAACTGCATTCAAGAGCCATAAATTAAACAAATACTCTCAAAGCGATCCATACTGAAATCAATTCAATTCGAGACGAGTACCAATAAGGTTAGCTGATAGTTCGTCGTTTATAATTAATTTTTTCATCTAATACATTTACATTGATTCCATTACCAATCATTTTTAAATTTTTGCTAGATCCTACTTTCTCAATAGACCAAGTACTATTGCAATTTTTAATAATACTACTCTGCATTTCTTTTTTACCCTAAAATTTTTAATGTTTAATTATGTATTATGCCTACTAAAAAAATACATTTTCCGAAAATGAAACTTCCGTTTTATTGTCGAACCTAGCTTTTAGGGAAAATTAGACAGCAATTTTTGTCCACTCGCTCTACTTTCAAATCTATTGGCGTCTCATTCGAGTTCATTTCAGTGTAGCATTCTTGAAGATTTTGTTCCAAGTATAATATTAAAGCTGCTTTATGCATACGCGAATTTTACGCTACAATCCAACTTTTCGCGTAAGATGCGTTCACTTATGATAAAATGCAAACAAATAATACGAAATATTGACTCGTAATATATGCCGACAGTTATACTTTTGCAAATACATATGTACATAAAAAAAAGATTCAACAAGTGTCTTAATGACTTTAACCAACCAAAGTAGAGCAAATCAAACTTGACGATATCATAAATTCGGGTTATTTAAATTTTGGAAGGAAACACTCTTCATAATGTGCCGATGTCCTTTATCGCGTGCACCGAGATCGCGGGCAACTCGAATTAAATCAGCAAACAGAGCTGCAGCAATAGCTTCAGGTCCACCGACTGGCCCTTTTAATACTAACGGGGTCGCTTTGGACATTCGCTTTGTTATGTACCTATAAAAATAAGAAAGAAACAGTGATTTGCAATAAAAATGAAGAATAAATCATTGAATTCTATTGCAAATTTTTTTCATAGATGAATGTAGGGAATACGAAATTCCAGTAATGAACAGGTATGTTCCATGATGTCATCCTTTTTAAACCAATCAAAAGCATTTGCCAAGTTGAAACATTAATTTTTGCACACGAATTATATAAAAAATAATTATTCGATGATAGACTGTTTTCACGGAACGAATGCCAGCTCTGCACAGTATGACATACGATCCAAACGCAAAATAATTTACTTTCACAGGAAATCGTGTTAAGGGTAGAAATTATGCACTATTGATACAAATGTGGTCATTAACAAAAATTTGTTCGTGTTTCTTATGTGATGCATCTCGTAGGTAGAAAAAACAGTAGATGAATTGTGAGAAATATAAAATTCAACTTCAACTTCGACTTTAGATTTCCTGGAACAATATTCGAAGAGAATTTTTACGGTTGTACGTCAATAAAGATTACTGCTAAACTTTACATCCATAGTCAACTAATTAGTATCTATACAAATTAGTATGCAACGATATAACTAACGGCTGGCGCTATCTTAAACACATTAAACTTGTTTATTAGTTAGGATTTTTAATTGCAAACCAGCAAAGTCATAATGTAGGAATACCTCACGCAATACGATGCTCCTTCTAACGAAGCCAACGAATCTTTAAAGGGTACCACCATCAATTTTGCAGAAACTTCGCCATTTCGCGTATCCACAGTAGCAGTATATCTTAAAACGCAAGACGATTGCCTTGCTTGACTCGATAACTTTGCAAGTGACTCATCTTGACTCTGAAGCAGTTGAAGCAGAGACGGAGATATAGTGTGCCCGTCCGTCGATTCAAAGCTTGAATTTTGCGTTAAATTTGGAATAAAAGATTCTACATCTACATCAGAGAGTTCCAATTCCATACCCAGTTCTCTACCCAGGACTAATAACCTCCTTGCAACATCGTTGCCTACAAAGAGAGTTTCAAGGTTAAAGCTGTGGCAAATCAAATATTTGTATGTTGTGATAATACAAAAAGCCAACATAAAAGGAAGCTTTAAGCTGGCAAATGCTAGCAATCTTATTATTAGTTCGGCATCTTTTGTTGCAGCCCAAAACCTTAATTTATACATTGATGATTTGTGGCAATAAATCTTAGAAATCAAATGAATATTATATATATATGAACATTATCGATTGCAATTTGTTCTAGGCATATACATATGCACATAAACATATATAGATAATAGTAAAGGCGAAAGAGAAAGATTCTAAACAGAAAATTTCACAAATTATCAATATTTGAAAGGTCATTGTTAAATATCTAAAATAACAATTCAGCTTGATCTTTTGATTCATAGAACTGTTGGTGCCGATTCTTTTGAAGTATCTCTACAATTCATAGATGTTCCACGATGAGATGGATTTCAACTAAGCACACCTGACAGCTGCTGTATAGGATTCTGCGTATCAAAAAGCCCCTCAGATGCTGCCTGCACGCACACTTCCGAAAATAGTGGGGGCTTATCTCCCTCAATGGGGCTAATAGCATTGAAAACTCGACTGAGAAAGGCTCCTATGACCCCTTCAATCCGGTAAGGTACGTCCCCTGAGCTGTAGAGGCTATGTAAAGTCATAAGTACAGGGAGACCTCCACCAACTGTCGTTTCGTATTGGTAACTGCTGTTGCTCTGTTGTCGCTTATTTAGCAGCTCGTGGTACGAGGCAAGATTTGAACCCATGCTTTTTATGTTGTTGGACACAATATGTATTCCGTCCAGGAGCCAAGTTGCATGCTGAGATGCTATGCTATCCGATGGGGTGCAATCTATGATTATACTGTTGATAAAGGGACAAAGATGTCAAGGTATATATGTGATTTTATTTCCATATGAGTGCTGTTTCTAGAAAAATGTATTGTTACTGCATAGTACTATTTGGAAAGGTCAAAAGAAGAAAAATTTAGGCCAGTTTTTAACAGTATTAGACCAATCAATCAAAATCCTTTCTCAGTATTAAAGTTATACGTTAGATGGTTAACATAGTGCTGTAGTATTGAATCTGATAACTGATGCATTACGTTCCAACAAAGTCAACCAGTATGCCCGTTCAAATCAATGTTGTAAAAATATCAATGAGATAACAAGTTATTCATTAGATAAAACAATAACATCGATAACAATATCGCTACCTATGTGGTAGATGCAATATATGCTGCACGTTTAACAACATATTTGCTCAAGTTCATATAACATTAGAATGACATGCTAACAAAATTGTTACCTATGCGGTACGTGACAGGGCCTTACATGAGCCGCTAATTCTTCTAGATTCATTTCGACACCTTGCTCATTTAAAATTGTTTCCCAACGACTTAAATCGATTGGATCATCACTGAGGACCATCCTCTTCATATCAGTTATTGCACGTATACGTAGGTCACAATTGTACCGAACTCGAAGCTCCTCTAACTATGTTGACATACAAATAATTGAACAATGTGATGGCAAAACAAAAATTCAAATTGGTAATATTTTAAAAACTCAATGATGTGAAAAGTTGAAATTCAAGAATCTTATGGAATATGTGCACAAAGAGGAAATTCGGTTGACAAATGAGAATTCTAGTAAAATGTAAGCGATTCTGATGATATATTATAAGAAGAGAATAATGCAAATAAGACGCAGTTTGTAAAATGAGAGGAGGGGGGAGGGGAGATTAGTGATTGGTGAAATGTGCAATATGAACTGTTCATGATTTGCACATTAAACTGCAACATCCGTTTTAACATCTATCACATAATGGAAAGAATTCAATTTTTACAATACATTAGAGTCATTATCAGTATACCAAATCAATAATTCTGATATATTCTAGGCAGAAAGAGTTTTAAGAAGACATGATAATCAGCGACAGAGATAAAGAATATGGTATCTAAACTGCTGGACAGATTCTATACTCACGGTTCAACATAAAAATCACTAACAGATCATCTTGTGTGACAGCTTCTGCATCATAATATAAATAGTCGTGAGAAAAATAAATGGCTACTATTATACTATTTGATATGCTAGACTATTATTCCTATCCAAAATGGATTTATAACCTGGGAATGAACCACGCGTAAAAATGCCGACCCAACTTTACCTAACCCTATCAATCCAGCACTAATAGTGAGTTGTGATAGCAAAAAAGCTGCATGTACCGAACGGAGAGCGCGCGCCGAATCTTCAGCTTTCACGACACATGATATATTCTATAGCATAAAATTACAAAAGAGAACACTAGTTGTCTTAACGTATATTCATGTATACATAAAACTAATTAACTCATACTTATAGAAATATAATAAAGTATAAAATGCATACATACATACCCGTTCACTGCAACCTTGAGCTATAGCCAAAATATTTATGCTCGCAGAGCCCAGCGCAGAAAAAAATCGTCCAGCAACGCCTACCGTTTTACTCATGCCATCGCCAACTGCGGCTACAATACAGCAAGGCGACAAGCAATCAATACTAGTAATATGTCTGGACTGAAGCTCTCTATAAAACGTTTCTTTCACCCCTTCCTGCATATATAACGATACCTTGACTTTTCATTGTCGAACGGTCTGTTTTTCGCTTTATTTAAATTTAATCAGAAAATTGTGCAAGAGTAAAATTCACCAAATATAGCAATAGCAGCCCCTATTGACTATACATAATGAAAATCAGCAACTAGATACTACGTTCTGTGTAATGCATTGCTACATCTGCCAAAATTAGCAAGCATTAAGCATTTCTACTTTGACCCCGCAATTTCGTCTCAAACGAAATGTCGCTAAATTTTGCTTAAATTTATTTCAGCAATATTTTTATGCATAATTCCATAACAGTGACCTTTCGATTAAAACATGATTATGGGAATAGTACTTACGTCTACAAGTATTACCCCATTTAAACAACAATAGTAAAAAAATCATATAGCAAAATAATGTTGGCGCTTTTATGACAAGACTACCCCCCCTAACATAGCAATCCAAAAAAATTAATTCTTTTAATATTCAGAGTGCCTACTGTAAAATAAGCTCTAGAATCAATGTCAAAATATAAAATTTTCAATTGCTTACCTTCCTTATACTAACCAACCATGCTTAAAAATAACTAAAACTGACTTAAATCATTTAGGAATGTTTTTTTTCAATTTTTGATTCAACTTTTCAAAAGAATCAATTGCCCCAATTTAATCCTGCTGCATGAAGTTGTATCACTTACCAAAGCAGAAGAGGAATGTTTAGCATCGATAGCTACGCTTATGCTGTGCTCACTGCTTGCTTGACTGATTAATATGACGCTAATGCCCATCTTATGCAAGCTTCCAAATAAACGTTGAGCGACGCCTGGAACTCCAATCATCCTGCAATCAATCAAAACACTCACAGTTATGAGCGTACTTTTATATTTAATAAATAAATGATTTTCAACAATTATTTGAATTTTCACTTAGAGCAAATAACCAAAAAAGACATATTGTGCCGAGCTCAGCTTCAGATTTTTAGATATAGTGAATTTCAGATACAATGAATGAATTTGGCAGTCCTTACAGATGATTTTATCCAAAGTTTACTGCATGGTAGCTTTATCGAAAGTTTCGAAAAAATAAAAATATAGCATTCTACGTTTAGAAAGAGATTATGTGCATCTACAAAATCAAAACGATAAAAAACAACATCTAACAATACCGAAGCACGAGAGTTTATATAAGGTTACATAAATTTTCATACATTATGCACAAAAAAATCCAGATTGACATTACAAATAAAGAACATGTATGCATACATACATACAGCCAGAATTTAAAGGGAATGAGCAATAATTATATTAGAAATGTAAGGGCTTAACGGGTAATATTAGTTAACAGTCGTTATTAAATAACAAGAGATTACTTTGGAGGGAAACTATTGATAAGAACCGTGAAAATATCCTGAAAACAATCGTTCTAGAACAAAATACTGACACTTACCCAGATCCTTCGACATTTAGAAGAGCAATGTCATCGACTGTAGCAAATCCGCAAACACACCTGAACAAAATTAAATGAGGTACTTACCAAAATTAATCCATGAATTGTCAGAATAAATATAGCAAAAAAGAGAGATGAAAAACGTGACGATGATTTTTAAAAAATTGACCTTTATCCCACTTTCTTTTCAAAACATATATTTATGCATGTAATAATAATTTCGACCCTTTTGCTGACAATACTTGCCCTTTCATGCCCTTCGTAGCTTACCTCAATCTATCCTGGGTTGCTGTATTACTTTGGAATATTCGAGTACCCGCGAAACTCGGATTAAAAGTGTTTTTTATGAATATTGGAATGTTTGCATCAACAGCCGGAAGCATCGTTTTCGGGTGTATCACCTGTGCCATAAAAATAAACATAAAAATGATTATTAGGTACCCACATAACATTTTCAGCTAAATCAACAAAAATGGTGATCTACTATAAAATTATAATATGCAATCCCTTGGTACTAAGTTGACTAGATACTATATTAGCAACTACTTTGTATATTAGATGGTATGCGATAGTATTCTAAAATGTTCTATGACATTGGTTCTAGAAGACATTCATGCAGAAGCAGGTAGAATGATACTCACGAATAATATCACTATATTTTTCAACATATACATATTGACCCATTCTCATCCTGTTCCTGCAGTTATAGTATCTATATCTAGTATAACTCCATCAATTCTACAACAATATTGATACATATATATGCAGATATTAGTAAACTCAAAATCTTACATAAGAAGAACTTATTAGTTTAAAAATAGAAAAATATACTAACCAATTAAACACATATATATTATATAAATTCAATATTAATATTAGAACTAGCCTGTTAACTTTTCATTTTGAGAATGCTACACAAAAAATTAAAAAGTATTCTAATATGATAAATATACATCATCGTACACTGAATATAACACTCAAGGGTTATAAACGAATAGTATCCCTTCTAGTGACTATATCAGAAAGTACTTTCTGATGGTTCAATTTCATTCCAATTATAGAACATAATAAAAGTCGATAATACAAAAGATATATCTTAGTTCCATTGTTGTCAAACAATAAACTCAACACTTGTCATGGATAACCGCTCGATTATAAGTCCAAAGCATTGTAATCGAATGGAGTTGTTATATTTGAATATTCTGCTCGACTACATAATAAAATTAGGCAGAAAACTTTGTTTTAAAAAAGATATGGGAATCCAAACGAAGATCCAAACTAAGGCAATATTTATTTTTGCTGCTGCAAAAAATGGATCTTGAAATTTGGCTATTTCAATAAATTGAATTTTTTTCAGTTCACGCAATAAAACATTACCAGTGACTGCAACTAACAGAACATTTCGGATAAAATGAATATGTCAAGACCAAATAAATTCATTTTACCCGAAAATCTGAAGCTGAACTTTGTACATTATATCTTTTTTTGTTAATTCGTTTTACATGAAAATTCATTTAGAGTAAAATTGTTTGTTAAAGGTGAAGATGTTCTCATTCCTTTGCACCAAAATATGCCAGTTCCATTGCTTCATTAAAGCTCACATCCGATAAAACCTGCACGAAAAATTCATCATTTTTATATATTAGTAAATATTGAAAACGGTTAGTATACAATACAGTACACTAGAAAAATTTGAATATGAACTTACAGAATAAATTTCTAAAAATATATTCAAAATAAAGTATTTAAATTTGTTAAATGAAAAAATGTGCAGAACAGACCGCTAAAAAAATAAAAGTGCGATACACACATCTCTAATAAAATAGAATTTGAAAGATCAAAATATGCTTTGATGACTTTTCAGCTCAAAAAGAGTTTAATATTTTTATTGAAAGGCCAAATTTAAGATTTTAAGTACAGTTTGCAGTTTGAAAGTAGGAGAAAATAAGATTTTAACAACCTCAATATGAACAACTTTGACAATATTATCTATTTGTAAATTTTTTATACTATAAATACCCACTTTGGCCTCAGGAACTTTTCGTGGGTCAGCAGAGAGGACTCCGTCCACATCTGTCCATATATTAATCGAATTAGCCTTCAAGAGTTTTCCGAATATACTGGCACTGTAATAGTAAAAACTCACAAATAAATATATATATAAAAGTTCTCAGTTACATATCGATAAACAAATAGCTTGACTCTGTAGTAAAATACGAAAAAAGGGGTAATGAGCTAATTTTGACCAAACTCGATGGAAAAGCAAAGCCTATGCTTTATGGGGGGCTGTTATTGTGTAGGCATGAAATTTCTTTAATTGTAAAGTCAAAAGAAGCTTTAGGAATCTGCAAAAGATACGATTCTGCCACGCAGCGATGGAAAAGCTGCAAACGAAATGGAGGCTGACATGCCAGTGTAAAAGAACAAAAATACGCAAAGTATACATCATG
Organism: Vaucheria bursata; assembly: GCA_032358265.1. Taxonomy (NCBI): domain Eukaryota; class Xanthophyceae; order Vaucheriales; family Vaucheriaceae; genus Vaucheria; species Vaucheria bursata. Next base: position 45,978 of record JAULBW010050992.1, read on the forward strand.
AAAAGATATCATTCATCAGCTACTATACAATGGAAATTTTATCTTCACCGATATAAAAAGAATAATTGAGGCCAATGAAATTGTAGAATCTTTTGAATCCCACCTCACATTTCAAACAGAGATAGTACAAAATATAATGCACCTGTATTTTCAATAAACTATAAATTTCCAACAGACTAGACACGCTCTTAAAACGTCACATGACATTTAATATCCAACTTCAACATGAATAATCAATGATTCTAAAATAAGATATAGTTTCTACAAGTTTTCAAATTGATCGCATTCAGTTTTACTGCACACTAGAATATATACGTAAGTGTATAAAATCCTGCAGTGGATAATTAAGGCCAGAATACTGCTCAAATCTTAATAAAAATAGATTGGCACTAAATTTTACATAGAAATCTTCATACTCCTTTGACAAGTTTATTGTAAAACTATAGCTAGGATGCATGCACTTTCAAAAAAGTAACTGAATATCAAGATTTGGCCATATGAAGTATTCTCGTATCTGAAAACATGCATAGATTTTGTTAGGTTTTGCCACTAATCTTCACAAAAAAGGCAATTCTTACCAAAAAAAACAAATAGTAAAGTAGATCATACCAAGATTTATGAAATACTTGAATGACAAATTCGGAAAATTCGATAGAAACGTTAGCTCAATAAATGGCGGAGTTTCCATAATCTAAAGCCGTTTTAAATGATCCACGAGTTTCTTTCCTTTTAACATAACAGAACTAGTTCCTATACAAAAATACCTGCCTGTAGTCGCTGCCATCTCTTTTTAATGTTGTTGCAATTCCAGAAACAGTGGAGGCAATAAATCCAGTAATGACGAGATTTTCTTCAGCTCCAATATCATTCAAGACAGCTTCGAGATTTTGCTCGCATCGGTCCCACACTATTTCTGGTCCTGGATTTTTGGATGTATGTATGTCGGTATGCTTGCATATGAATAATTATGCAATTGTGAACATATTTTTTTGGTAAGTTTGCATATGCATGTACCAGCAAATGATAAATATATCCTTATATGTGTACGTGTCAGAATGCATATACTTATAGAAAGAAAGAATGCATGTACACGAGGATATATGCATTAATGGATATATTTCTGATGGGAAAGCTAAAATTCCAAACCTGTTTCGGGTGTTTCATCAATGATAATCACATCTCGGGCATTCACAAATCGAAAGGAATGCTCCGATTGATTCAATAGGGCACATAAAATCTGACTACTCCACACTTCTCCATACCCACTAACAAGCTCTCGTAACCGCTCGTTCTCGTACTGCATTAACGACACCGCCTTCAGCAAATCTTTCAAATTCGATATATCGCTGTCTATCGATGTCACAATAGAATTTGCTTGCCCCCAACTTAGATTTAAATCGGATATAGCCTTAATAAACATGAGGCAAAAGTGTAAAACGTATAAAAGACTAGTTTCATTTAATGTAAGTGAATAATTGGCAATTTATAGCAAAAAGCTATAATCAGCAATAACAAATTAGTATTTCAATATAATTTTGAAGATTGTATCTATAAACTCGTATGTCTTACTGAATACTTTATCAGCGCATATTGACTGCACTCTTTCTTATAGCAAAATAAAATTCAAGGGTTGATGATACAAATCGATATAAAAAGCTCAAAGATTTTCTCATATTTTTACTTCAGCAGAAATGAATAATTATTCAAAATTCTTAACAATTTTTTATTTACTTTAAAAATATCATGAAAGAGCAAGTAGGTCCATAGGTGTGTTTTCAATTCATAATAGTTCTTTTCGTCTAGGTGTCAACTTTAGCGGGACTACATGAACTCTGATAAAAAAGTTGCTATTTTCTGCTCGCAATTACAACTTCTAAATACGCCCAAGAAATTAATTAGCAGAGAGAGGTATGTTGATTTCAATCAAAAAGCAATGCAAGAAAAAATATCCGTTATTTACATTAGTTTTGGACAAATTTAAAAAAATAACTGTGGAAGTACACACCATGGAACCTTTCATAAGAATTATACAAAAGGAATGCCAACAGAGACCAGTGTGATTCTCTTTCGCAATTACTCGGTGCACACCAAGCAGCTAAGAAATGCTACAGTAATGCAAAGAAGCTAAAGAACCAATTAATTCGATAGTGCCATACCGTGATTTTGGCAGAATAACAATTTTTTGAATTGGATATTATAGTTAAGCTGTCAGCAAATCGAACTGTCAATAAATAAAGTTTAAAATTGAACTATTTAAAAAATAACGAATCAGTGAACAATGGATGGATTTGCATGCCTTTTGATTGGCGATTTCTGTTTGCTTTTCATATAATCTTTGATACGCACCACCGTGTGTTATGTACAAAAAAATATTGGGCTTATAAGCTGCCAAAAAAACAATCTGTTTTCAGAAGTATATTTACTTGTCTAACGGTACTTGCGTAGTTTACGATGATGATAAACCTTTCATAAGTATGCAAATCTTTCATATTGATTCTTATGCATGACCTTTTACCATAACTGAATATATTATGAGCTGAAAAGTGGTAAAATTGTTCATCCTTTCTGGCGTATTTACATCAGCAAAATCCTTCTATACTTTATCATTCTAAGCTGAAGTTTTGCCTGTATGACATTCTCGCTTGTGCCAATACATAAAAATGCCACTCATTCGATACTTTTTATTTGGCTGCCTAGTTAGCCGCTTGTTAAGTTCAATAAGCATGTGATGCATTTACATAGCTTCAGAGGTAGAAATTGAAAGAGGAAATATTGTTTCAACTCACATCCGTATGTTTATCGCGAATTGTTTGAAGCAAATTTGTGTAAGCGATATGATTCCCATTCGCGGCAAGCGTAACAGCACTTAAGAGCATATCTGTCACTTTCGGCTTGCCGCCCATAGCACTTACAACAACTGCCATCTTGGCTCTCTTTTTCTTTGAAGTCAATTCGCTGGAAATGATATTCCTGACTTTTATCATGCAGCTTGCATTAGCAACACTTGTGCCACCAAACTTATTCACAGACCAATCAACATCGATTGATTCATTGGCACTCATCGTAATGCGTGGATGGATGACCTTCTGCAACAAAAGAAAAATTGAATTGATGGAAAACTTGAACAATGTTAAATTAAAAACTATTTTCCGGTATTAACAAATATCGGTATACCGATGAACGCAATGCCTATGCCAATTTTCTATGCGGCTGGGCTCATAAACTGAAAAGTGCAGGCTCCACTAACCCACCACGAAGAAAATTCGGGATTCGGCAAAAGTGGGCACAATATGCAGCAACTAGGCTTATTGTCCATAGGCTTATAAAGCAGCAACCACTGCGCTATAACACTGAGAAACTCACAAGTGACAGCCAAAACAAGGAAAAGCATAATATTTTGGGCACATTAAAATGGAATTGTAGCCATTAAAAAAATCGTTCCAAGATGAATTTTTGGAGCATCATTAGATATTTCTTTTAAGCTCTGTAGCCACCGTACCAACCACATCAAGTTCCAAGCTCTTCCAAAGGGTCGATTGCCAGCATCAATATCACTGGCATCAATCTTTCAAGATTGCAGTGGCAAACTTGTTAAAAATATGACAGGGAATAGAAGCAACTTTGTCTAAGCAATATATTTGTTAGTGTAAGTGATGAGCATTAGCAGAAAATGTATCATCAAGTATGCCAACTTTCTTCATCCTGTAAGATCATTATACCTTTATTCTTGTTCTGAAAAGTCAGCTCTCTACCAATTTTTTTTAAGAGTAGAGTTTACTGACTAAAATCTTGTCATCAGACATGCAATAACCTTGTATAAATTGTTAGAACTTCATTCTAAAATTGGCAAATTGTTAGGACTTAAGCAAATGTAGTCGCACGGGTCGGAATCAAGTGACAGTTCCCAACTCTCCCAGTACCCAGACAAATTCATTGTTGTATGTTTTATTTTCATAGTAAATATTCATAATTAGTACTACATTGTTAGTAGTAATACTAGTAGTCCGGATGTTGTATAATTCGACTTAATGCGTGCAGTTTATTTTGTATCATGTTGTTTCCGCTTCAGTGGCAGAAACAACAACATTTAATATTACGTTTTCCCTGTTAGCTCTTCTTGTTTTGTGCTTGAATTCATTGTGAAGATTAAAAAATTTGTCCTTGTTTTGTGCATATTTTTGCCTGGTTAGTTCTGACCTTACTCCATCAACACGTTTGGTTTTTCAGCTCCTGACACAAATCAACATAATAAGGAACAATAGCAATGAAAACAAGAAAAGGCACAAAGTACATTTATCACAGTATAATGCACACCCAGGGACAAAAACTTACAAGGCTTAGTGTTAAGGATTACTAATTGTGCTAATGTGTAAACCAAGAAACAAGAACAAAATAAGGAGTACAAAAATATTCCACCAATAATGTAATTATGTTAGCCTTGTCTCATGTGTTGATAATAATAAATCTTGCTAACGCCTTACAACTTATTCTATGTGTATACATAACAAATTAGATCAAACCACAAATATGACTTCCTGAAAAAATTGTAAATGAACAAACATTGTAGCATGTGAACAAATTGTGATTCTAAGACAAATCACACAGCAAAATATATCAGATCCTGATATTTAACCTGTTTGTCAGGAATTAACCTGTGTTTCGGGTTAATCCCTTATCTTTGTAGTTGCAGATATTTCCGAGTATCAAGAAATGTGTTCCTCTGAAGAATGTTCTCTTTACAAGAATGTTTTGTTGTAAAGTTTCAGTTTCTAAGTTTGTGTTGCCTTTGAGAAGTGTCAAGATGGAAGAAGGAAGATACAGTAATATAATATAGTACTTATGCCTGTGTTGAATAATATAGCCAAATGAAGTGGGTAAAGTCCAATGTATGGCAGAGGGCAGACAAACAACAAAGCAAAGATTTAATAAAATATAATAGTTTTATTAAACTAATGAAGAGTAAATATAAATGCAAGACTGAACAAGTAAACATGTCCCCATTAGCTCCTGCGGTATACCCTCTTGAAGTGCCCTTGAAATTGGCTCTCCGGTGAATCTTGCTGCATCTTTTGCTCCATAAATAAATGTTTTGATTTCCATTGGTAAGCTTGCGACAGTTCTAGAATTATTAAAGGAATTCTAAGAAATTTTCTTTGGCGCAAATAAAGCGGAGTAAAGCGGAGTAATTGATAATAAGGCCAATTCAAGCAGAACTATTTCTTTAATGACAACTTTGGAATAATATCCAATCAGTTGAAGTGGAGTTTGAAGTGAAATAGAAGATGGTAAAAGAGTTTTTAGGAAGCATGATGAAAATAGATCAATTATTTCCTCAGTTGAACTAGTTGAAGAAAATTATCCAAAAAGTTCCCAATTAATCATAAGAAAGATGACACATGGCAAATTGTAGAAGTGTAGGACAAAGGAGTCCATAAAGGGTTTTGACAAAGGTGTTGATCTAAAGGCTTTGGCATTTAAGGCGCAATTAGGATAAAAGGTACAACAAGGTAAAAGGAGGCAAAAAAGTAGGTAAAATATGAGCAAGCATAGACAAATATTAGTGAGCATAGTTGAGCAGTTATGTCGTAATAATTTAAAGAGACAGTAGGACCAGCAAGTATCCTGACAAGAAGTGCTCTCACTTCTTGCAACACAGGTTGAGATTAATACATCTATTTCAAGTTGTTATTCTCTTGTGTTTTTTGTCTTGCTTTTATGTCTTGTCATTTGATCTAAGTCTCACTTCTGATCACTTAAGACATTTCAGCAATAGTTTATAGTCAATCATAGTCCTTTACAAACAATAACAAAATAAGAGCCATTTAACACTGTTACACTGTAGCAATCCCAATAAAAATAAAGCCAGAAAAATTGTAAAAATTGAAACTGATAAATGTTAATAATGAACAATAAAACCTTTGTTTTTGCTACCAGTAAATGCATAGTATTTATTTGTTTGATAATAGATAAAAAAAACTTGAGTTTAAAGCATGGAGCATTCTTATAAAGTTACCTGTTGAAGCAAAGTTGATTAATTTTCACAGTCATTATGGAAAACAAGATTAGCAATAAATGATCAGGGTATTGACACTCAAATACTCTAAACAAAATATTAAAATTGAGATATAGCAATTTATACAATTTAGAAAACAGTTAACTGCACTTACTTTAAAATGCTTTTGTCAGTACTACATGGAGCTCATAAGTTCCTTTCTTAAGGGTAAAATTTTTTCATTACACAGTTTTTTGTCTCTAAAGATATTTTCACTGTTGAGCAAACTGACTTCACACCTTATGAAGCCTTTCTTAAACCTTTGATCATACAATTTACCAACTCAAATACCATCTAGATTTATCACTAGTTTCAAAGCTAAGCTTACGTTTTGCAGCAAGCTATATCTTAAAACACAAAGAGCGGCCACTTATCAATTTCAAACAAAAAGACTACCACTTAAACTTTTTTCACGTGTCTCAAACAATTTATTAAGATATTTTTTTAGACCTACCTTAATCATTGCATCTGTTTCATCATTATTTACTGGAAAGTGATTTGTTTAATAGAGTCACAGAGCAATTGAAAGCAAAAGTAAATGAAAAATGTTTTCTAATACAAAAGCCTAGTTGAATAAATTCAATTTTGACTAATAAAGAAACTGGTACTATTTAGAGAAGGCATCTTAGCAAGCCAGCATATGTTCTGCAATGTCATATTGTTTAAGCCAATCCAAATGAAGTTTTAGTTTTTTAACAGTAATAAAGAAAAGTTATCCAAATCCTAGATTAACTAATCTTTTTTAGAGTTAAAATACGACATCACCAAACTCATGCAGACTTGCTGTGGAATTTTTATTTAAAGTCCTACTCGAAAGTTAGGGAGAAACTGAAAGGGTTCACTCATTCTTATTCCCAAATGAATGCTTGCTAATAGCAACCAGAGCAATATAGTGCAGTCAAAAATCTTTGTCCAGAAGTATGAAACTGCACCAATAAATTTCTGAAAATAATATTAGATTTCCAAAAATAATAATAAGAAATGCAGGCATTTAAGTAATTGCGTGTTAGCTACATAGCTGATTGAAAATGCATACGAATGAAATAAATGCTATAGAAATAATATAAAAATTCTGTGAAGCTTGCCTCTTTTTGTTTCTTTCTTTCAATATTTGCCATCTTTTATTTTGCTTCTTCAAGCAAGTATTTTTGAACCTAAGAGCATCCCAGTGCATTTAACTTGGCCTCAAAAACTAATCGATTTATCACGTTTTAGTGATGAAAAACTACTGAGTTACAGAACAGTGTTTTTTGCCCATTTTTTTTAAGACGCGTAGGTTAGGAGCCTGCCCACACTTATTCTCTATAAACTTAAATAGTATGAATAACTTGCTCATTTCAAATACACCGTAATGAGTATGTCTAAACTATCAAATTAATTTGATATATCCAAATTTCATATTTCCAAAAATCTGAAACTGAGCTTGGACGCAATATGAACTTCATTTATATGCTAAATTAAAATTCATTTAAAAAGCAACTTGTATACGAAATTTACTGCACTTACACCTATATGAATACTATATCGATGAGATCTTTTTATGCAAATTATCTAATGAGATTAAATAAAATAACAGCATAATTCGGTGAAAAAAAATCTTGGATATCAATTATTGCTGCTAAACTATTACATAGAGACATGCACTATTCAAAATTTGAACTGGAAGATTCACTTCATGATATAAGAAAAAGGACTAAGCTCTCGGTCCACAAAATGTATAGTCACTATAAATGCAACGAATGTGACTGCAAATTTCTTAGCCATACTTTTGTAGTCTGTATGCAGTTGCTCCGCCCATCGAAAAGTACGCTTATTTACCTGCAAAAATTAAAAATAATTTCAAACACGATAAGCGCAGTACATAGCAAGTTAGTTGGGATTACCGATTTGAGAATTTTGCTGCATCCAAAAATCTAAATCTGATTTGACGCTGTATGACATTTTTGCTTATTTGCTAGAAGTGAAAATCTATCACATCCGATGTTTACTTATAAAAGCATAAAATGAATTTATGAATGTCACCTTTAGAATTTTGAAGATAACATAGAAAAGGCCATTTATCAATTAAGCCATACGATGCAGAGAAATATTAATACATAATGTCTGCATAAATATATATGTAGAAAGAGTTAATACTACTTGATACGGATTTAAGAAAGCTATACAAAGAAAGAATTTTTTCAGATTTGAAGTTTAGTATATGCATTCTATTTAATCGAATATCAATCGGATTTTGAATATTATTCTTATTTAGCACATGAATATCTAATTATACATAGAACGCATGAAGATTTACAAACCACAAAATCAAGTTTAAAAAAAGTTTGCTTGAATAAATACTCTTCGCAACAATATCTGTTCAAATTTTGTAGTGTGCAGATTAGTACTAATACAATCTGTGAAGATGTAGATTAGGCCAAAAAATTAAAAAATCTTTAGAACTGAAATCTGAACATATTTACGAGCGGAAATGTCACCCAGATTTATTTTCATTCATTTCATTTTATGCCAGTGTGGAGTTTGTTGTTTTTAAAATTGTTCTTAATGTTTACTGAGCTATTCTACTCACTTGCTGTAAGGTTCATTCAATATGCCTAATTTCAGTTGATTTATATATATATATATATATATTATATGCAAGCATAGAATCACCTTAGTATCAATTGGTGGTGGCTTTTTCACAATGCTCATATAATTATATGTTTTTCTCTTTTTAAATCTAGTTGGCTCACCAAACGGTGCATTTTCTTCTATAGCTGGATCACATATGCATGAATATGTTAGAGAAAGAAAAATACAATGAAAAAACTCATTTTTTATTTAAAATTATTCTGAACTGTATTTAAAATCTAGGAAATGACTTCTCTGCTCGGAATTGAAATGTCTACACTCTTCCAAAAAATTATAAATATAGCTCACGTTAATGCAATTTATTTTTTATTGTCAGCAGAGAAAAATACTATCAAAAAAATGTCGGGTCAGACAGATGTCCCGAAAATTGTAAGAGTAAAAACGCTTGTAGCAAAAATTTATTTGATAAAAATTAATATATATGTATATATGCATTGAAAAATTGTCTTTTAATCTTGCTGATCGATTGCTGTCATTAGAATTATTAGTGGCAGTATTATTACATGAACCTTGGTCATTGTTACACAAGAATCTTACAATAGAAAAATTCGAAATTCCTTTATTCATACAGCAGTCAGCAGTAAGTTGAGAATTTAAGCGATTCAATACAAATATTGTATATTATTAAAATCTAATATGCTTCTTAAAAATAATGCCCCGCTAAATTTTTCTAGATATTCAATGAAATTTAAAACCATTCCTGTGAATTATTTATGACACGAAATGATCCAAAATTGAATTGATGCAAAGAAACTCCATCAAAAACTATCAGCGGTCTATTGATAAATCAAGAGAAAGAGTAAAAAAATGCGACATGAAAACAAAATCTATCTCAGCCTTTCATGGAATATTCGGCGAATATCAATAATAAAACCTAATATTACCTGTATGAAGTTTAAAATATTTCCGACAAGTTCCAACTCTCACTAGCGGTTCAATGGAGACGTTCGACATCTTCCACACGCTGGCTATTTTTTTTATAATCTTTGAGAATGTTGCTGAATGAAAACAACTCAGGCTTACGTATGCGGACAAAGTTACTTCGTTCACCGTTACAGAAATTGCTCATTTCTAAAAAAAATTGAATCTTTCATCTCACCCGTACCTGTAACCTGTACTTAGCGAATTGTTCAACATGGGTATCTAAGAACTGTTCATATTTTTATTTTAGACTATTCACTCAACGTAGACTTCGACAACATTAAACTTGCTTCATTAAGTGTAAGAGCCCTTTTTAGTTCTAAAGTGAGAGTGCACGAGAATACTAGAGAATACTAAAGAGCAACATAAAAATCAAGGGAATATAATATATACTGCAGATTTGGAAAAATACATAAAAGCCAGAACCTCTGCTTAACTAGTTCCTCAGTGCCATAAAAAAATAGATTCTCACTTGTCACTATCAACACTGTTTTTGTTATCGATGCTATGAAATTTGAAAAATTCTAAGATCTAAGTTAATCAGCAAAAATTTTAGTAGGGAATGTATACATGATAATGTAACTCTTGAATTTCCAAAATATGTTAGTTCTTGTTATGAATTGATTTGTTAACGCCGTGTTAGCAGTTACATTTCAAACAGCAGTTACATTTCAAATAGCAGTTA
>JAULBW010051103.1:0-56193 GCA_032358265.1 Vaucheria bursata
CACAGGTTAAGATATAATGTACAATTGAGCTGTTACTCTTTTGCATTGTTTGCCTGTTTGTTGTGCGTCTTGACACATGTATGGAATAAAGTTTCAGCTAAATTAGAGCATTCCAGCAAGAGGTTCAATATAGACACCAGCATTAGTACACTGCCATTCTTTTCACAGAACTCTCTATCAAGCTAGCGTTAGCTCAGTGATGCCATTTTTTAAACTTGAAATGAGAAATTGATCCTGAACTTGAATATTTACTTTTATCAATGCGCAATAAAACTTGAGAAAATATTGATGTCACTAAAAAAATACCAGTTCACTCAGACGTCTTCTCACTTATTCACAATTTCTTGAAGCAGTAACGCTTTTTATAGCATAAAATGAACCATTTGCTGAATGATATAAGATTGATATTAAGACTATTGACCAAACATTTAAACATTTAAATTCTAATATTTGATTTTCTTAACCGGCAAATATTGAGAATCGTAGTGACATAATGTGAATGTACTGAATTCCAGTGAATCGTAAGATTCTTGATAAATTTTGAATTTTTTTATTCTGTCAAAAACGAAAGGTCTAAAACAAAGCAAGAGAATTATTTTAAATAAATGTAAGCAAAATTTAGAAAGATATTCAGGTTCGGACAAAATTCTGGGATCAGAGCAGAAAAGTTAAATATTTTAGATTGTTGCCGTCGTCTTCGATTTGTAATTCTTCTTGGGAAAAAGCGTATTGTAGAGAGAATTCTAATGGAAGGCTTCACCGATGGACCAAAAAGACGAACTCTCCAATCTAAGCCAGATCGCATCGACAAAATTCTAGGTTATACTAAAAGTCGCCCTGCGAAGGACTTCAATAGTTCACTTGCCTCTCGGAGTCAAGGAAATCAAGAACGACAGAACATCTCTTCGCAGTCTGAGTTAATTTTTCAAAGAGATTCTCAGATGTCGATTTCTGAAAGCCAAGAATATTTTTCTTGTAGTCAAGGGCCCTACTCGTTCAGTCAAAATCATGGACAAAGCCAGGAACAGACTTGGGGAAGTCAAATAAGTAACGACCACCTGAACTCCAACAACTCAGCCTTTAATTCGTATAATGATATTTTATCCCAAAATTCAGCTTCCTGTGCCAGTCGCAGCTTTGAGGCATCACTTGCTGCAAAATCTCACAATGAAGTAATGAAGTCGCTTAGTGCCATTCAAGCTTCCCAGGAAAGCTCAATGTCGCTACTTCAAGCATCGGAAAGTCGTTCCACTGATATAATTCAATCCATGGAAGAGCGAACACATGAATTGATACGAGATATTGGTTCAAATCTCGATAGCAAAATGAACGAGGCATTAAAGCGAATTTCTGATGATGTTTGTCGAACAGTTTCAGAGGCTGTTTCGTCTTCAATGTCTTCTGAGATTAATCGGCTCCAAAAACAAATTTCTCTACTTATCGATTCTCATGTTGAAGCTGAAGCACGTTTCACGCGTGGTCATATTTCCAGCCCAGTCATTGAACCTTCAGCGGATGTTGCGTGTAAACAAAACACAAAATTGGCTAATTTACACAATATAGCCGAATCTAATTTGGAATCCTTGGAATTCAATCCTGTTAATTCATATTCACATGCGTATCGATCACATTCAGTAGAGGCTTCGCAATGCGGTTCGAAAGCAACACGGAAAACTTCGATTTGTCAATATGACGCACAAAAGTGTACAGCACGATACATAGATAGTGAAATCGATAGTGATGACAGCGGCAGTCAAGGAATTTCAATCGATGAGTACCTAAACAAACGTAGTGGTATATCAAGTGCATTGAATTATCGCAATAAAAGAATCAAGTTATCACTTCAAGTTCGAACTAACTGCAGAAAGAGACACAGTTTTGGCGATTCATCGGAAAGTTTTGCTTATTAGTTATACATTCTATTTAGTTCGAGAGAATTTTGAATATTTTATGCAGGAAATTTTTATCAGACATTTTTCAATATGTCAATCATTTCCTTGGGATTGCATTTTTTATGAAGTACAACGATGGAATCAAAATAATGCTAGATTTTATTATTTTTCTCTTTTTGCGCTGTGGTTCTAATGAATTCGCTTAGTGATATCAATACATCTATCTGAAAATTTTATAATAACTAAATTTCTGGACATTATCAAGTGTTTAAAAGTAATTATTTTGATCAGCGTAATGATTAATTTTCATATTTCAAGTTCCTAATAACATTCGAAAGGCCAGGGAACTTGCTATTTGTTATCGAAATTCGAGTTTGCAGAAATATCCAGAAATTTATTTATTTTGTGAATAAAGTTATTTTTAAATTCATTGGATTCTTTTAAATGCAATCCAGCCTTTTTCAAAAAAAGATTGGCGTTTGTAAATCATGTCATATTGAATCAAATAATTACACATGATATTTCCACCTAGTTGTCTTTTTAATGAGGATAGAAAAATATTTTGATTTTAATGAACGCATACCTCTATAAAGTTAAATAGTAGATATAATATGCATATGGCAGATAAATTGTTGATGCACGTATTAGGAAACAACCATTTTTTACTAATAGAACTGTAGAGGTTGCTATAGTAACTATGAAAAAATATTTTATTTTCGAGACTTCGAACAGTGATAAAATGAAAACGTCAGAAAGTTTTCTGTTCATTAAAGATGTAAGATTCATATAGCATGCTTTACAATGTTACGGCATTGGATTCATTCATGTGAATGATTCACATGACAGAAAAAGAGGAAACTCGTGAAAAATTTTATCACACGTCAGTATCATTTAATCCTTTACATAAGATGTCCATTACTCTTAATACTGTCACATCTCGCCTAAAGCCTCTTGTACGCTTACTGCTCTTGCGCCTGCGCATCTTGAAGATAACAACTTTTTTATCCTTCGCATGTTCTTCAACGAGCAATTGAACTCTTGCGCCAGGGACAAAAGGTCTACCGACCCATGTTTTATTGCGTGTGCCGACAAGTAATACATCCTTGATATGAATAATCTCCCCAATATCTGGGCCCTTCACTTTTTCTGCTGCAATCACATCATCCACAGTGATCTTGTACTGAGTTCCTCCAAGCTTTATGATAGCAAATTTTGGGGCACAATCGTCTGGAATTTCAATTACTTTATTTGAATCAGAAGGTTGAGTATGAGTGACCACGGTTGCTCTAGGTAGAGGTGAATGGTTAGCAGCTGAGCTTAAGCTATTCTTTAGTATATTCGAGCGCAACCTCGAAAGTGTAGCTCGTGTAACAGAGGCAAACATAATTTGAGACTAAGCACCTAGGCCACTATGATTTTGGTTTATCCTCTTGGTGTTATACTGGTAATATGTCTCGTATATCTTACCTATTGCATTTTGATTGTTGCTGCTCTATTGAAAATGTTTACCATAAAAATTTTAAAAATGAAAAAATTTCGTTTCTCAGCAATAGCGCCAATTCTAGCTAGTGTATTCATTGTCCACTATTCGTGGAGGTTTCAGTGCGACGCTAGGCCTATTCAATTGACAATGAGTGCGACGCATCCTGCAATTACTTGGACAATAGCTGGAAGCGATAGTGGTGGTGGGGCAGGAATTCAAGCAGATCTTTTAACTATGCACGATCTCGGATCCCACGGCTGCAGTGTTATCACAGCCATCACAGCACAAAATAGCATGGGAGTTAGTAGAGTTGAATATTCTTCGAGGGAGATGATTGATGCTTGTCTACAATCACTTTCCGAGGATCTGCCAGCACGTACCATCAAACTTGGAATGCTAGGAACGAAAAATATCATTGACCAGGTAGCTTCATTCTTAATGACTTATGAGGGCCGTGTTGTATGTGATCCAGTGATGATTAGCACAAGCGGGAGCGCTTTGATCGATTCTGATTCAAATACTAAATTAGTGTCCTCTATATTCCCCAGGACTTGTATCATTACACCAAACAAGTTTGAGGCTGAAGAACTAATTGGAACTCGTATTATAAACTCTGAAGATGTCATCATGGCGGCATTGGAACTTCTCTCCACAGGGACAGAAAGCGTATTAATAAAAGGCGGCCATTACGATGAATCTGGTGCGCTCGCTCAAGATTATTGGACTGACGGCAAGCAAAGTTTCTGGCTTTCATCGCCACGCATAAATAACCTTAACACACATGGAACTGGCTGTTCTTTAAGCTCTGCTATAGCTGCATGCTTGACACTTGGCTACGATATTCAAGATTCGATAGTTATCAGCAAATGTTATGTATCTCAAGGCATTTCGGTATCAAAAAAATTTGGAGGAGGACCTGGCCCTGTTGCCCATAAAGGATGGCCTTCTAATCACTTGGCAATGCCTTGGCTTACTAAAACATCAGTTGAAGGTCTTAATCGACCATTACTTCCCGAATGCCATAGAAACTGGAATGTATACCCAATTGTTGATTCCTCTAATTGGGTTGAAAAATTAGTCCATTTGGGGATTAAAGACATACAGCTGCGCATCAAAGACTTGGAAACTAGCAAGTTAGCAGAGGAAATAAGGTGTTCACAGCTTGTTTGTGAGAATGCTGGTGCTAGGCTGTGGGTAAATGATCATTGGAAATTAGCCATAGAATATGGTACATATGGAGTACACATGGGCCAAGAAGATCTACAGGTATTATATTTTTTATTTAATAAGTCCCTTAAAGGTTTACGACTAATATTTGTGATATCCTTCGAAGAATATTTTTGCCTTCCTTTATATATTTAAAGACTGAAGAACTTGAATAATATTTTCATCATTTCCCCCAAATTGCTGTTGAATTTGAAAGACTATGCCAAATGAACTTCATAGGATTGAATTATATTTAATGTTGGTAATGGCACAGTGGTTGAGATATTTAGGTCCTAACAAATCAAGGCTTTGAAATGAGAATAATTACATCATTTTGATTGATGGTTTCTTCAGTGGATTGAGTGCTATGTCATTTCAAAATTTCTCTTTTCTAGCTTTCAAAGTCAACTACACTTTTAATATGTGTTCATGAAAAAAATTTGCAATTGCGAGTCTTGAGTTACTCAATAAACTTTGGATGTAACGAGTCTGTTTGGATCGCCAAATTAACTCGCTGTGATCGAAAAATCTGAAGTTGAACTTGGGCCCAATATTACTTTTTTGCTTATTTTTTACGAATGAAAATTCTTTCAAAGCAGATTCATTATTTTCAAAGTTGACTTATTTCTCATGTTTCGAAACATGATGTATACAAAGTTAGTTATATTTATTCAACTTTACAGGAACAAGGAGAATTTCATATTGGCAATGCACTTTCCTCAGCTGGCCTTAGATTAGGAATAAGTACGCATAGCTATACCGAATTAGCACGTGCATTGTCTGTACGCCCTTCATACATTTCTCTGGGTCCAATTTTTCAAACATATTCAAAAAATGTTAATTTCTCACCTCGTGGTATATTAGAGGTCAAACGCTGGCGATCACTGATTCCACCAAATTTGCCTTTAATCGCTATAGGCGGTATTAGCCTAGATAGTGCGCCGGCAGTCCTGTCGGCTGGTGCTGAGGGAATAGCTGTAATTTCTGCTTTGACCAAAACTGAAGATGTTAAACAGGCTGTCGATAGATGGCAGTCATTATGGAAAGAATAAATTGCTTGATATTTTATCCAAGTTCTCTTTTTAAATTTTCATAAGCATATTTCTTTGTTTTATGGTGCGTTCTTTTTTGTTTGTCATAGTAAAATTACAATAAAGCAAATTGTTTCGTGACATGTTTTATGAAGTACATATTGATGAAAATAGTTCTACATGCGTGACAGAGTAAATGGGTCGTATTATCTTATGAAATCCTTAGGCCATTATTGAATGAAGAAATGCTTTAGAATGTTGAAACATTGACCTAATTGACTCTTTTTGCTGATAATACTTGTATTTATTTCATTTTGTACTTTTTTTTGCAACAAAAAAGTAAGTTTTTACTTTTTTTGGATGGAAGGAGAAATTACTCAAAAATTCACAGGTACGCAAGTTAAAAAACACTTTGTGTCAGTACTTCAAGGGGTGCAATTTGGAGCGCATACCGACCTGACTATTATAACAACAAATATTGCTTGAATATTAGATGTTCATGCTGTCCCCAGAATTGTCTCAACCAGAGGGTCACAAAAATGGAAATATATATATGAAAAACTATTCTTTTTAAATAAATGTGCTGAAAATTTAGAGTAAACTTTTGTTTGGGACGGAATTCGGGAGTCAAGGAGAAAAAAAAGCTTGAACATCTATACAATAATACTAAACTCTTGTGAAAGAGTTTTTGTAGGTATTTTTTTAGTATTTATCACTTTGTAACTTGATAATTACAGTGAAAACCATAAATGATAGGTTTAAAATTCTGTAAATTTTACATGGAGAGTTTCAATTGTGCAGAAAAATTAAGTTTGCTTTATGATAAACATTTGTGATATTTCATGTTGATTATTTGTTCTGCAACTAATGAGTTGATTACCTCTTCAAAACATATATTTTTACTTCTTATTAGCTTTTATCATCTTGTAGCTTTTCTATCTGCTTCATCAAGACGTTTAAAACGATGTTTTTTGATAGATATCCCTTCTATTTTTTTAAACTTATTAGTGATATTAAAATTTCTGAGCTACAAGCAATCGAGTAGGTTTTACACTAGTAAAATGCGGTTCTAATATATCTTAAATTTTGCAAATATTGTAAGTACTTTAAATAAAAATATTCTGAAATTTAATCTTTCCGCAGAAATTATGTTCTGCTACTCAAGCTTCTTCACACCAGGGACATTCATAGTGCCCTTGAAACCTTCATTTAAAATATGCATTGTTCAGCCATTTGCATGCATTAGTGCTTGAATGAAGATGGCAATAAATGAAATATGTTCAGCTATAGTCATTATAACAATTGGCTAGAATCAAATCAGTTGCATTTAGTCTTTTGCTTAATGTCAGCACAACCCATTGGTTGATTTCTCAATCAATTTTTCAGTTTATGACCCATTTGTACGTTTATTATGCTTAGCAATGATGGAGTACATGAGGAGGATTTAAAAGTCATACGCATATACTAGAAACTCAAAAAAATGGGGAACCCATCACTTGACCTGGTTTTGCGCGATAAGAGCTTAATTTTTTGGAGTCTATAATGCAGAGTTCAATTGAAGGAATGCATTCATCCATTCAGATTGAAATTCATTTCATAACAAGAGATATGCCACCTGCCACTTTGAATTGTACAAAAAATGAGTAGTTTCGCTGGAATTTGCTGCAGGCATTTCAAGGCTTTGCATCTTAAATATATATATGAAATCCTGGCAAGTCTAAATTCAATCATGCCTTCTTTTGAATATTGCCTAGCTGTGCTACAGCCATATGGGTTTGCATTATGCTGACAATTGTCGTCATACAGTTCTTGTTATTACAGAGTAATCATAACTGGTTGAATGTTGCAGGAAAAAATCATTTTTCCCAAATACTTAACACTTTTTGACGCAACTGTCAAAGCAATCTTATGCTAACATCTTCACCCTGCAAATCTTAGGCTTTACTTTTTTATTTACAAATTAATGGATCTTTACACATATGCTCTATTCTTTATGTTACAATTAATCCTTCCATAAGAATTCATTCGATTAACGCATTTCTCGAACTGTAGTTTTTAAATTGACAGCACTAATCACAATTTATAGTACTATAAAGTTTAAGATATATATTATGCAATAAAAAAGAAAAATAATTTAAAAGTAGAATAAAAAACGATGAATACTTATTTGGAGAGTCATAACATATCCAAACGTCCGTTTAAAAACATGTAGTGTTAAGCGGAACGAGTGGTATACCCAGGAATTGCATCAAATCGGGATTGTTGACAGTATGCGGTACTGACACTAGTCTTTTCATATACACGTCTAAGTCATCTTTTCTCTTTTCAATGAAATCTAGGGAGTAATGGTCAGTCATTGCTTTAACGCATTTACTAGGCAGAGAGGGCAAGTTATTGTAAAGGTGATGACCTAAATGAAAAAAATTAAATGAAATCATAATCATTCAAAGAAAAATATAAAAATTAAAAAGATACTTAGAATAGGCCTCTAAAATTTGTCATTTTATAATTCTTTTTTAAATTATTCTGAAAAATTACCTTTTCGATTAAAATTAACTCTTTATAAGCTGAAAAGTCACAAGAAATATTTTCCGCTCTTATTGTTCTTGAAACCCTTACTAGCAAGCAATATTTGAAATGCTACAATTTTACAGCTCTTAATACAACCTACATGTATTGTAATGGAACTGCTTCCATATGAAAGAGAAAATTATATGCACGATAGTATACGATGTAACCCCCAGGCATTGGATCAAGTAAAACACCTTATTTTCTATTAATTTGCTTTCATCACATTTTTAAATATATATGAATAAGTATGATTGCCTGTTTTATTTATGCATCATGATATTCTGTCAGTTCATAATTAACTCTTCACCAACATCAAATTTATCATGAATTTGTGTTTTGTTAGCTTGATACTTTTCAGATTCTTGTTACAATGATTAAATACTTAGCTATTGATAACAGCTATATTTGCATTTACTTAGTGGAATGCTAAAAAACTAAAAACTGGTTTTATGGTTCTTATCTAATGACAGTTCTATATACAATTCAACTCATCATGGCAATTCATATCTACGTAATGGTTCCAGTTACAGGTTGAAGCAACTAGGCAGATATAAATGATGATAGCATGAGCAGGGAAAATGAAATTTTTTTAGTACCGACTGACAGAAGTATAGGTAGTATGTATGCGAGTACCTTTGAAAGTGCTACGTATTAGACAGTCCAACTCATCAAAATCTGCAAATCTTCTATTCGCATTATACTGCTTTCCTCTGAGCTCTGATACCACCACAAAATGAACACTGCAATTCGAATTTTTGGCAGTTATATCTAAATTTTTTGTGGCTTTCACATCAATGCCATTGCTAAGCAAAAAAGCTTCGCGAACGCATACTTTAGGACCTAAAAGAAAAAGTTCATAAATTTTTAATGAATTTTCACAAAGAATAAACAAAAAAAATTATATTGTGCCAAGTTTAGCTTCATATATTCGGGTGTAGCGAAATTTGGACGTAGCGGATTCATTAAGTGGTCTTGACAGGTTCATTATATCAAACTTTGCATATTGTAATTTTATATATAAAATTATAAAAATTTATACATGAAATTCAGGGTTTTTTGCATCACTGTGGGAAAGAAGAAATGAAAGAATACCATTTTTTATGCAAAATCAACTAATATTTATTTTTATAAATGTTAGATTTATAGTTTTTACCAGTTTTATGCATTGAAATATTCAAGTTATTCATATAAAATATGGCTATGGCTATGGCTATGGCCATAATAATTTCATTCGATTTGACCAATGAAATTGAAAAATTGGAAGGAAATGTATATCATGGTAAAAAAGAATCATTTTTTTATCTTCCAGTGGTATCATGTATTCAATATTTATTGTAAAGTAGAAGCATTTTAAACAAGGCTATATGAAAATAAGAAATCTGCCTTTACTACATAATTTTTTAATTGTAAGTTACAAGCGAACCAAATCTTAGTTATTTACTGGATTTATAAACACTTCTGCAAACTTTAGAGCAACAGCACATACTAATATAAATGAAAACATGGAAATTTACGTTAATTCATGAATTTAACCCCCAAAAGTAGCTTAATAGAAAAATTTGCTCCAAGAAAAGTTATGCGACATACATATGCAGGAAAATATTAAAAATTTAGGAGTTAATGCCTAAAATAATAAAAATTTGAATTCGATAATATGAAAAATATAGTTTTATTGTATTCCTTACGTTCAACATTATGAGGCTCATGAGTTTCCATTATGCTAGGAATGCGTTCATTCTCGCAGTACAGTATATAATCTGATAAGCCTGTAAAATACAATACAAGTGAGCTTCAGATTTTTATAGTACTTAACAATTTTATTGACAGCATGGCTTGGTACCTTGATGAATAAGTTTAAAGCAATTCATTTAAAATAATTATCATAAATTGTGCTGAAGCTTCACAAATGTCGTATTTGAGTTGGCAAGCTCTTTCTTGGCATAATGGTTAATTTTAAGGATTTGGCCAATCTAATGTACAATCGTAAGCAGACTAATAAGCCATTATTATGCTTCTTGTGGATCATTGTAAATTCTTTCAATAATAGGCAGCAAATGGAGTACTGAATTGATGAAGACAAACTCTTGGTTTGTCTTGAAAGTATGAACACTGGCTAAACTTTTCGGTTCGTATTTTTGTTGTCTACATTAGACAATTATGCACTAAAATTTTTAGTTAAAAGAAAAAAGGTACAAATATAGATCGCTTTTTGTACATTTGAACATATAGAAAATTGGAGGTACTACACATTGAATTACTAAATATATAGAATAAGTACATTTCATGTACACAGTAAAAACCTAGATTACAATTTTAGTAAAATTCATTGCGGAACTACTAAAAATTTGTTTTAGGTATAATGTTAACTTTTTCATATGGACGCTTAATCTGATAAGCTCGAACATACTGCCTTTAGTTGGACTACTTGGGTACAACGAATGTAAAGCCCATTATATATTTGTTCCAACATTTTTCAAGACAATTGTCAAGCTCGGCTTCAACGAAGTATTAAGTTTTTGGCTATGCCAAGCTGTCAAACTTCACCTGGCTTGGTTTGTAATCAGATTGCGTAAATATATTACTCACCTGGGAAACTTAGTATTTCCAAACGGCAAGGTCTACCTTCTAACACAAAGTTTATCACGCCACTGCCATCGAAAATGTCGTTGGACTTCCTAATGATGTTGTCATTGACTATTAACTTTTTCTCGCCTGTTGTTGCATTAACTCGAAAAAGCACAAAACCCAGATTCGGCTCAGAAAATCGCTTTGTACTTTTATCTCGGGTCAAATTCTTCGATGGCATGATCCATATTTTTGTTGTCATGAAGGAGAGCAAAGCTTTCGACGGGAGGCGCAACGTTGGAATGGAAAGTTCTGGGGTCATTTCGCTACTTACATTTCCCATCTCTAGCTAAAGTCTTTGCACAGTCAACTTCTAAGAAACTGATTCTTAATCTAGACTTACAGTTAGAGTCACTGTATTTTATCCTTCAACATCAAGAAGGATATGCTACGAGAATTAAGCATTTCCGCGATGAAAAATCATTATCAAGATAAAGACACCTTGTAGAACCAGTAAAAATTCCGTGACGTCATGTGCTGTAAATTAATTACATGAATTCGATAAAAAAAATCGAGATACTAGTACCCTTAATCAAGATTGGATTTTTGGGTTTTAATATATTTAAACCAAAAATTAAATCGAGGCTTTTAGGTTCATACTTTAAATCATTGTAATCGGTGCAGCTCACAGATGATGATGATTGATTGAGGGATAAAATAACAATGAAAGAAGTGACAACAGTTGATGGACACTGAAGCTATCATCTCTGATATGCACTAAACTATTCTGTCCATAATCAGAGCTCTAATAGCCATGAAATCCTTATTAGAGCAGGGGTGCATTTGTCATAATTTGCAAGAGTTTTATGATTTTGGTTTCACCCATCTGATTTGACAATGTTGAATAAATAAACCTGACTATCTGACAATTTTTATATAAAGAAGCACTAAATTAAACTAGGCTAAAAATGCTAGACAAGCACACTAAGCAAAAGGTACCCTCGTATCATATTAGCTTTTATTCGTTATCCCAGCATGTGAATACATGGTTGCATTTTCAATTGCATTGTTTTGATTAAAAACTTTTAACTGCATTTTTATCAACTATTCTCAGTTGCATTCTAATGCCACAATAATACCAAATAAACTATCAACAAATCAATACAAAGATAGCAGGAACAAAGCCAACAATCAGCTACGCTGCATCCATGTTAGAAACGTGGAACACAGCAAAGTATGAGAAACTGTGACAGAAATGTGTATATTTATCATGCGCTAATTGTGTTGATAGAAGTGAGCTAACTTCATCAACACAACAAAATATATAACCTTACTGGCATCTGTGCAGCCAATTCACTTGGAATGTCATAAATGAAATCTAACTGCAGCTATAAAAATAGAATTAATCCCTAAGGGAGTTAATTCCTAACAGTCCAAAGCATACTAATAAAATCTAAAAACATCAGCATACAAAAATACAATCATTAGGCCAATGTATCTAACATTTATATATGCTAAATTTGAGTGCAAATATATTAGTCAACTTGATCAATTACTGTCAGGTTAAAATGAAATGTTTTAAATATATTTCAAATGCATTATTATTTGCTCTGTAAACTGCTTCTCTTTAAGCTCTTACTTTCTATTACTGGTACCACTGACACAAGAAAAATGTGAACTTAAACACATTAAACCATGAGACCAAAATATAATTTTTATTTGTACAATACTTGTCTTTATTATTATTATAACAAAATCTTGTCACCCCCTGCATGAAATCTGCAGAATTTTCTGCAGAATAACTTGTGAAAATTTTACCATTTTGAAATCAATAATACACGTAGTTTTTCAACTGCCAAGAACAAATTTGCTTATTTTGCTGTCAGCTACAGACAGCAACTTTAATATCATGAATCATCTACTACTTCCGCTTCAGCCATGTCAACCTCATCTATTGCGTTCCCCCTTCTAAATGCCTAAGGTCTCTACTGTTCCCTGGGATAGCAGAGGAATAGATGTAGGGTGTTGATTGCCTCTGATGATAGGGCTTTACCGGTCCACTGCTTGGTGACCTTGCTTTAGTACATGTACCTTGCTTCTTGGTAGAACTTCCATTTTCCCACTGAAGGGTTTTGTGCTGGATCTTACCAGGACCAAGCAATCATAGCAACTTCATGGCAGGTTGATTGTACACAACTGCCATGAAGATAAAGTTTTGCCCAGGATCAACTGCCACCACACAATTAGCAGATTCAAACAGCTTGTGCAAAAGCTCATTCTCCTTTTTTTCTGTCACTCCTTCAGCAGCACACTTGAATTTTGACAGGATGAGAGTGGCACTTAACTCATCCATGACCATAAATTCTTCAAAGTAATTGCATTTAGAGCCCATCACTCACCTCATGCCAAAGTGGCAGTTCCACATATCATACCCTTAGTGCTGCATGCCCATCTTCAGGTACTGTCACAATGTAAGGATCTAATTTCCAAATTTCACGTATATAATCAGCAACATAAGGTAAACCAAAAACACAAGAGAGATACACGCTTAATTTAGTATATTAGAACCTACTTCATGTGCTGCCAAGAATGAATCTCGCAACACATCACAAAAGATATAATGAGCACAATTCTTTGAAAGAATCGTACACGAATCAACATTTTATGACAAAATAATCACGGTTCAATAGCAAATCGCACGGCAACATATTAGATCCTGACACACAAACCCTAATGTGTTGGCCAATTCTAAGTAATTTAAGCCATTTTTGAGGAAAAATTACTCATATTTTAATAATTAGATATTTGACATTTTGAAAATTTCTCTTTGCAACATTGTGAGGAACTAACATAACCTATACATATACAGTGATTCTCCTATTCTTTCATATTGTCTTTGTCTGTCTATTGGTTTCTGACAGGTACTTATGCAGGTCTACTAGTACCATGTTGATCTTGGTGGTGATGGGCTTCAGCTTCTTCTGTGGGAAGAGTGAATAGCTTGAATGTTCTCTCATTCTTGTTGTCCAAGATCTGCAGCTGGTTGTAGGTCTCAAGATCTTGCAGCATGGTATGAAGAAAGGGCAGGTACACTTGAGGCTGCTTCTTGACTTGTAATGGAAGAGGGCCAATGTAGCCTTGTATCTCATTGCACAGGGACTGCGTCCAGGCCAACTCAGTGGGAGGAATAGTGTACTATCACTGCTGGAAGTGAATATACCTTGCAACAAGACCTACCACCAAGAACAGCACTTCTGTGCTTGCCTGTGAGAGAAATGAGACTGCGCTTTTTGATAATTTATGACTTTTTATCTTCAAAGTTGGTTATAGCCATGATTTCCAAGTGCTGTTTGATATTCAGGTAGAACCAATTGCTCATACTGCTGGTAAGAAGGAGTCTCATGCTGACTACAAAGTTCTACTGCACCTGCTGGGCAACCATTTTGAGCATCTGCATTGTATACAATAGCTTTCTGGGGCTTCATAGCTTTCCAGTTGCAGCATCTAAAGCTGCCTGATAATCTCCATGAGAGTAGGGTTACAATCCTTGCATGTAGTGCCACTGCTAAGATTGGCAATGGATGAGAGGCACTGATTGAAGAATGTGCAGTCCATGTTTGGCAGCTGCTCACCTCCTTCGAGGAAACAGGATGTACAGAAGGAGACCAGGAGCATCACCTCACATGCTATATATTTCTACTTGGAGATGCATTACTGGAGCAGCTCATACATTGTATCATCTCTGCAGAGCTTGATTGCCCTGTCTTGATGAAAGTAGAGACATGTCCTTTCTGCTGCTTCTTTTGATTCTCAAATGCAGGATTGGCCTTACACTTTTTACTAATATCTGTTAGGACATAAAATAAAACAGAGACTCAAGAAAACCGTGACTGCTAGTACTGAATTATAATGCACACAAAGAGTACAACAAACAGCTAACACTAAAGTATAACAAGTGTATTAAGTTATAGCATGTGTTGCAAAGATCACTCTTTGCAACATGAAAATATATCTGAAAGAATTGTGATTTGGATTAGTTTATTATCAATCAAAATTGCAATATCTAAATGTTTACTCTAGGTTGGATAAATCCAAACTGTTGTTCAATAATGGCAATGCTTCATACAGGTTCCTTACAGTGACAGAATGTATATATTACTATGTACTGATTTTCTCAATTAAACTGAAATAACAACCAACACAAAATATAATCCTACCGGCATCCGTGTGGCCAATATACATGGCACATCACAAGTGCTTCCATGAAAACTTACTACAGCTACAAAAATCAAAGTTAACTACCTTAAAGAGTTAACTCCTAACAGTCTTCACCTCCATCTCACATCATGGTGGAGTTGCTGATCGTAGAAATATACAAAAACTGGAGGCTGCCATTTATACCTGGTCATGATCAGCACATTACCTGCTGAGAGAAGGGTTGCATGTCTCTTTGAATGCTTGTGTCAACACTTCTTCCATGTGCATCAGCCTCTCAATACCCATTGTTATTGCCGTGCAGTTCCACTTTATCCCTCAACTTCTGTGTCCTGATCCACTGCCTGATTATATTGAAGCAGTACTTGAACAGATAGAGAACTGGCATGTATGGAGCAGATAGTTCATGGTAGTTCTTTGTCCCTCTGCAAATTCAGCAATGGTGCTCATGCCTTTATTATGGAGCTTGCTTGTGGCTTTTCTGAATGACAGTATTTTCCAGTACAAGTATCACATCATCATTATCCAGTTCATGATCATTGAGAATTTCATGAAACTTGATTGCCATCATGCTTCCTTCCATAAGATTCTATGCAACCACTGGATTATTGGTGTTGTTTTACATGCAGAGCAGTAAAGAATGGCACTGTCCATGTATGCCCAACAGTTATGAATTAACCTCTAAGGGAGTTAATTCTATTCTGTAGCTGCGGTACGTTTCTCCTAATGCTATGTTGAAGTTTCAGTTCTCACTATGAGAACAAGTTCCCGTTTGAATTATAAGAACAAGTTTCAGTAAGTGATGTTTTGTTGTGTTAATAAAGTTATCTCACTTCTATCAACACAATTTAGGATGCAATAATATGCGTATTCTGTCACAGATTTCTTGTGTTTATGTTACGTGTTATATTTCTGACACCAACTTCTATTGTAAGATGCACCTTCTCCTAGAAGCCCACACTCTATGCAGTACATAGTTCATCATAAAGGCTGTCTCATTGAGCATGCAAATGTTTCCTTCATGATCTTCCAAATTTTTTTTAAGCCTTCCACCTTTTCATCCTTGCACTCACTGTAAGAGCATGTGGACTTCTTGGGTGTGACCTTGTCCTTGTCAAGCAGACACAAGATGATCATTCTGCTGCATGCTAAATTATGTTTCTGGTTCATATGAGTGTAAACCTGATCAACTGTTGCATCCATATTTTCCCTAAGAAAGTCATGTATCATAGGTACCAATATATCCTTTTCATACTTTATAGGTCTCCCTCTGGGCAGTTCAACTCTGAAATTATCCATTTGCCACTGTTTCACAGTGTGCTTGCTGACCCAAGATCCCTGCAATGTCTCTTGAGCTTCTAACTTGTTCAGTGAGCTTCTATGAGATGTCACTCACTCTCATCTGATTGTGTTTGTCCTGGTACATCATGCCTGTTGTAACTATATGTAAACTTGGAGAAAAAATTGAGAAAAAATCAAGAAAAAATAACTGAGTGTGCTGGGAACGTTCTTTGATAAAAGAATAACTTTGAGTGTACTGGTCAAAAATTCTATTTATAAACTATTTTTCAATGCTTTTATATAGGGGGTGACATCTTTCTGATATGGGTAATAAGACCATTCTTACCTATTTTATTCATGTACTTTTTTAATAGAAAAATATTGCTTTGTAAGACAATTATTTAAGTGTCACTAAATTGTGATAAAAAGAACATTTCTTGGCCATGTAAGTTACACACATAGGGATGCTGTTGGGTTCAACAATTTTTCTGCAAATATAAAGCAAATATCATCGTGTAATATTCTTTTCAAATTTATGATAATCAATTGAACTAGTTTAAATGAGCTTTTCTACAGATAATATTGTTATAGATGATGTAACGTTTAGTGCAGATAAAGTATGTTTCAAGTGTTGAAACTTTTTTTTGCCATTATCAGCTAAAGAAAGTTGTAATAGCTACCATACTACAAAGCAAAAAGTTCTGATAGACAAATGGGTCTCATGACCAAATGCTTTATTTAGATTAGTGTCATGAATTGTGGTGCTGCTCCAGTTTCAGAAGTCAAACAAAATGTATTGTAAACTTGAAAGTCCACTCTAAATATGTATAGCAAAAATGCTAATAGCTTTGGGTAAAAGTTTATCTCCAAAAAATCACTATTAATATCAAGGTTGCCACATATTATTGAGTACATGAAGTTGTTGAATATAATTGACTGTAATCCTTGTAAGCCTATGCACTGATTAAACTAAATAAATTATATGTTGCAATTAAAAAACTTTGATTTTAGAACTATAAGAACAAGTATGTTTATGCTATACTTTGAACTTTCCAGGAAAAGCTGTTTTTCTTGAGTCGCAAACATGCAATACATTCATTACTAACGACCTTAAGATTTTTAATTTGAGAGGATATGGTTGAATGTAAAAAAATGAGATATTTGCCTTAAATTGCAGAAAAAAAATATGCATTGAAAATAAATAATGGCATTTTTTTTTGTTTGACAAATTAAATTACAATTGCAGGATACTTGATTTCATCCAATAGTTACATCTGTGTGAGCTTACGGATAATAATCCTAGCTACCCAAGTTACAACTATTTGAATTCTAGTTTGTGCGTTTTCTGGTGTATAAGCCCACAAGAGCCCGGTCTTAAGGTCGACTTGTAAAGTGATAACTTGTGTACCAAATTGATGTTAAAAGTTTTCTCCATTTGGACCAATATTTAAAATCTGAAACCATTAAAAGTTATTAACCACTCACGTACCAAAATATTAAACAAAGAGAGACACTTTCACAACAGCAAAATAATTCTTTCTTAATCATTTTCGAATGTTATCAAACTTTACTTAGCTATCTTAGCAATAGGTTTTTATGGCTCCCAACAGTTTCACTTCAATTTAACCGAAGGACATACTAGTTTGCACACATTCAAATAAAATGATACATATGTTAAAATATTACGAACGATTTCTTGCATTATTTTTTGTATGCATGCAATTTCAGGACGATAAAAACGATAGTAACAGTAACGAAAGAGATGCATTAACTCCTACCAAGTCGTCTAGAAATGCTAAAGAAGCCGAAGAGAACATTTTGATTTATATGCACGTAATGATATATATTGAAGTATTATGAGTGATTTCGAATATTTTGTCGTTTCGGAATTTCAATGAGTTATTCTGTGTACAATATAGAAAGTTACAGGGGTTTAGAAATGAAGTACACAAGAAATACAGAGTAACAAAAAACACACTTTAAGATATATACATATAAA
The DNA here is from genome assembly GCA_032358265.1 of Vaucheria bursata. Lineage (NCBI taxonomy): Eukaryota > Xanthophyceae > Vaucheriales > Vaucheriaceae > Vaucheria > Vaucheria bursata. Next base: position 18,244 of record JAULBW010051103.1, read on the forward strand.
AATATATATTAAATTGTTACAGTGTTATTATTATGAATGATTTCGCACATTTCACGCGCTTGATATTTAAATTAGAGTATACATATATATTGTGTCTAGGCTATATGTATGTCGTGTTAAACAGACGATTACCCGTATCTGTACCCCCTTGACCCGTATACTTGTTATCCGATAACCGTAATGCATGATATGTTACTTCTCTACCGCAAACATATCGAATATTATTTAAGACTCCGCCAAGAGATTTTGATTGCATCACCCCAGTTAACACATGAATATCAATAGATTCATTTTCATGCGTCAAAATATCATCTATTTTTTTAAGATGCTGTATAATAGACCGCCCATTGTTAATAACACTGCAAAAATAAAATAAAATGCAAGCTTAGAAAGAAAAAAGTCCCACAGATTGGCAGATGCAATGCTATAAAAATATGCAATTACTTATTAAACTGAATTGTAAAAATTAAAAAATATATTAAAGAAGATTGCAGTTATATTGGAATCCAATTCAAGTTATAAACAAATTTAGTCCGCACATGCTTTGGTAACTTATTAGATCATTATGTCATTTTGCTTAAGGGTCAGATTTCAAAATAATATCCAAAAGGTTAAAATATAGCTTGAAGTAATTTAATGGTTTATTTTCATAAATTTTTAACAATCTTCATGGAATATTAACATTTTCAAGGAAGTTACTAAAATGCAGTAAACACAAAAAACACTGACTCCTAATTTATATCATTTCACCTGACCAAATTTTAACCATTTTTCAGTATTTATTACATTTTTGTAGTACCTAGAAATACTACCAAAACCAAGGACACAAGTATTAAAATAGACACCAAATGCAATTCATTTTGTTAGATTATATTCAATTTCAGTGTGACCTTTTGTATGCAAGAAATTTCTGAGCTCTATAACTTATTTTTACATTCTTAGATAGTTTTTTCAAGACAAAATATATCTGACTTAATTCAATTAATGGTTATATTCGATTGAAAACAATAGAAACCAATCCAGTCCGAACGTACGAAATAATCTACATTAACCTACGGATATAGCAAATTCACTTTTTACGAATTTTTGCTCATATTGATAGATAATCGTATTGTGTCAAGTTCAGCTTCAGATTTCAAGATATAATGAAATTCTGGCTCAGACATATCGGTTCTATCCAAATTTACTGTAAGTGAGATTTCGTTAAAAATGAATTTGTTGTAACCAGAGTTTTTAGAATACTTCTCACCTATCTACAAGAATAATTCTTCTTCGGCCTTTTAAAATACATGGAACGATTGAGTCAGAATCCACTGCATGAAGAAAAGCAGCCAATGGGAGAGCTTCATTTACGCCCAGAGCAATAGGCTCGCCTCCTCGCATAAGGGCTACAATAAGCGTTTTTTCTTCAAATTTCGCCCTACATCCTTTATTTATACTGCCATGTACATGCTGATAATCAAACTCTTCAATGCCAATCTATAATTTAAAAAATTGAATACAAAATAAATACTGAAACTTATTATACATTAATTAAAAAAACAATCATCAGCAATCCACTTTTAAAAAGTTACAGCCTGTCGAAATACACTCATGTATTTAAACCATGCTTAATTATAAAACATATCGAGGTTTTAAACCTTATAAGATAATACCTTACATAAAAAATGTTTACCTTGCTTAATTTTTACTCAGTACGAATTCAAAAATCTATTTTAAAGGGTTGAAAAACCGAAATTATTAAGGACCTTTGGGATTAGGGTTTCGTTTTTATATATATATATTAAGAAAATCTGTTATAATGAAAAAAGGAAGTAAAACTTTAAATTTAGACTAATTCGATGGAAAAAAGGAACCTATAATTTACAGGATCCGGATGATGTGGCAGTATAAGACTGCTTTAACAGTTAAGATCCGATTTCCCTAGGACATTCAATTTGTAAAGTATTTGTACCAACTGCGAGGAACACTGTATAATGATTGTCAACATGATGCAAAACACAAACAACAAGCAAAGAGTCGCAAGGAGAGCTGACCGAGGTGAAAACTGGACAATCGAATGATTTTTAATTAATGCTAAAATTCGGCACATATTTCGTAAAAGAGACAAATATTGATAGTCCACCCCTTTCATATGTAAATATACATAAAAAAATATAAGTGCTATAAAAATTAAATATAAATATTATGATGAAGAATTAAGCAAGTGAAAACTTTAGCGAAGAAAGCACAAATCGTATAACTCTTGATGTCATATATTTCTTTATCCAATACTGTATGCGCAATTTTATATTCTAAGTCTATATATATATGCATTGAAAGTGCATTGATTATGACAATGTAGTACCAAAATTCATAATATAGTTGTTGCAAATACATACCTAAATATGTGTCCCAAGAGCAAGTTTTTAGGACTTTTTCTTGTAAAATTTAATAGGTTTATCTTAACAATTATTGAAACAATAGTACTAAAAAAGAGTAAAAAGCGAAAAAAATGGCCAAGTTAAAGTTAACAAAAGATTTAACATAAAATTTTCATTCAAAAATTAATTATTTCCTCACAAACAAGAATAAGTTTTAGGTAAATGAAGTCTTAAGAAATAAGAGATTTTAAGCATATACTTGTTTTAAGCGAGTATATTGAAAATAAAATTCTAAAATCAATTATAGGTGCGTTTTGAAGTTACCATCTTTAAAAGTTCATACGCTAAAAAAACGCCAATATTCCTATGAATTTCACGCAATTTCGGTCCTGACATAGAAGCATCCCTTGATAGAGAAGCTAATATTCTTGCTGCTGGATTATCCGTAAAATGGCAAACTGACAATTGATTTTCCAAAACTTCAGCATTTACTTGAATAGAAACAATTAAAAAATATCAAAAATGATGTAAATAGGACTGAAAATAAAAAAACTTAGATTACGTATACTTGGGTAATGAATTATTTTGCTGAAGTTTTAATGGTATGGCTAATATTTTAACAATGAAATGTTTGACATCACTTTTAATTAATAAGCAAGAAAAAATATTAGTTGTGGAGGATATTATTTATATATGCTGACTTTTAACTTTTGGTTCTACTGTAGAAATTATCTCAGAAAAGCCATTCATAAATATGACACAAAAATACTGCCTAAACTTTGATCTACTCATTGGATTTCTGTGAAAATATCAAAGAAAAAAGGCTAATTTTGACTTAAGCCAATTTAGTGACACTTTATGGGACCAACTACAAGTATATTTGTATTATACCATCCAGTTTATATATGAAAAACACCAACAAAAATGATTTCCATGAATATGTAAAATGAAACTGAAATCCCAAAGTCATGAAATTTGTGATTTCAGCCGAAAAATGACAATATCCTGCTCTAACATAATACATGGCCATATACTCATAAGATTTACCCAAAAATAGTAGTTCATTAACAGGTCAATTGAAAAACAGTTTGTAGCTCAGAAACAGATAGAGACTTAAATCAAAGTTTAGATATGGGTGAAGACAGATAAGAGACTAGAAAGAATATATTCTAGAAAAGGAGAATCAAAGTTGATTAAACAATTAATTTATATTTGTCTCTGCTTATGGTACATAGAATAAGACATTGATATGCTTCATAAAGTAATAACAATTTATACTGCATGCAACAATGAATGTCCATGATGCAAGTAATATCTTATTACGCACTATGAAAGATCTGACATTTTGAATAAAAAAATATGCACGGACAAATGCGCAAAACTTGAAATACATAAATGCACAAACCTGCAGTTGAAATGTTCACATCTGGCAAAGTCTTGTAATTTATATTCTCGTTCACTAATTCCGGGTTATTTCTCAAAATAAGTTTGGCCAAATCCTTTAACACGATATTCAGAGTCGTGATAGGTAGTTGACACTTACTGGGATTCACAGATTTTGGAAGTAAAATCTGGTTCAACTCGCACACTTCCTTCAATTTTTTTAACGCAGAATTCAACTCAGAATCCACCGATTTGCTTCGAACAGATTCATCTCCAACCATAAGAAACCCACGATTCGACGACAATAGCATGGAAATATCCAATGCACTTTCCCCAAAAGACCATACATTAAAGTTGCATATCTCAGAAAGGTACACTGCAACATAGTTTTTAACCTCTTTATCGACAACAAAACCGTCAGTTATACGACCACCTCCAATGACACTTATCCAGCTTAGGTCATATTTTTGCAAAATCTTTTCCCATAGCATTTTCAGACCCGAGGTAATTAAAAAAACCCTAGTTTTACTCATGAGAAAACCAGTTTGGTACATAGATTTAAAGAAATTTATCCATTCCGAATGAATTTCAGTCTTTTGTGCAGCTATAGCACAGGCGTTTATATATTCAGCCTCTGGAAATGCTTCATAGAGCATTGTAACTTGACGAAAACTTTTATATGAATAACCGCCCATTGCTCTAAAGATATTTTTTAATGGAAACATTTGGTTTAATCCTTCCGGATCTAGTACATCCCATACATTCTGAGTTGTACCATTAAGACATAGCGTTCTATCACCATCAATTAATAGAATAGTACCTGAGTCTTTCTGAGAATTGGTTACATGAAATGATGAAGCACTCTTTGAAGTATCATCGTAAGATAAGTATCCATTGGATGATAAAGATGCCTCACTGCAATGATGAGATTCATATGTATTACCAATGCAAGTGAGGTTTTCGTCACATTTTGTCATATAAGTTGACATTCCAAAAGGATGTACAGAACTCAAAACATTCTCAATTTTATTCAGTACATGGGAAATATTATTTTTCCCTGAATGGGCCATAAAGTCTCGAATAAGGTATGTCACTCGTTCAATTCGACTCTCATCTCTTCGCACTAGGAGTTCACAGAAAAAGATTCCGCGCATTATGCATTCTGTCCTTAAACCATCTCGTTCGAATTTCATCCATGCATCCAGAATTTGAGTTGGAAGTTCAGGTCGTTCACACGAATCAGTTAATCTTTGCTTGTAGACATCTATGGCTGACGGACGAAGGTAGATGATGTGCGTGAACAAACTGAAATCAGCATCAGTGAGCACGGGGACAAATTCCGGACAACTATTTAAGGATGCTCTTGCACTTTCCTCGAGGGGAAAAGAATAATTCCCTACAATGACCGCAAGCGAGCAGCATGATATCCTTGAAGACAATTCTTTTGCAGCAAGAAGCCTATGATGAGCTTTTTCTACGGAGGATAATCGTCTAAACTCTTCTGTACCGCCATTTGTGACATGATGGATGATGTTCGACTCTTCTATAAACTCATCTGATGGAATTTTTCCGCTGACTTTCAATTCATTGAGCAAGGTAGATTTTCCTGCACCACTAATACCAAAAATACCAATTACGATTTTTCCTTTCAGAGCAACGGTGCTGCAATTTCGATTCATCTCTTAGACTAATCGAATTGTAGATTTAGCTCGAGCTTTAGATGACCGAAATAAAACCAGCGTGTCGTAAAGTCTGACGTGCTAAAAAGGAACATTTTCCTCATGATCAAAAGCTCAACGAGGAAAAATGAATTGCTACTGCATTGCGTTCGGACGAGTTCGAAAATTAACTGCTGTCATAGTACAATGCCGTTAATTATCGCTGTAATTTCCAAGTTGGCATAAATTCTTAAATGCCAGTGTAAAATATTTTCATGTATGAAGTCAAATTTTTCCGAGATTCTTGGAGAATGGTTTAATTGAATAAACACCAAACTATAAGGACCCAAGATATTAGCACTGAGAAGTAGTGTGGAGCCATATTAAGCTCACATTGATCGTCGCTAGTTGCAAGGATCGCAAAATTGATGCACAGAGAAAATCCTTTCACACTGAAAAGTGCCAACAGACTGGTAGTATTGTAACATTCTTATCAGGTCAAAAAAAATATATTTGAAATTTTTTAAGCTTCCAAAAATAGTAGTACGAATCTCTTTCAATTTTTTCTCTAATATTTACTCGGTACAGTTCAATCTCAGACCCTTGCTGTGGATGTGTACTCTGCAGCAGCATAATGGAACAAATACGTCAATTGAATGCAACTGTCAGTTCCTGTCGTTATCATGCAGGGGCAGGACATTCTTATCCATTTAAAATAAGTCAGTACTCAATTGCATTGATTTTGATCAACCAAAAGACTGCTTACTAATCATTGACTGAAATCAACCTAATTTCTTTCACTATGCAAAGCATACTGAAAATCAATTGAAGCAATCAGAAGAAATACTAGATTGAAACATATTGAGATGCAAATAATTCCAATCTTGTAACTGAGGGATTACGGTTTAAATTTGAATGTGGATGTGTTAGGAAAATACAAGCACAACAAATAATACAAGAACACTGTTAGGAAAATACAAACACAGCAAATAACATAAGAACAGAGACAGCGCTTGATATTAACCTACATGTTGCTAAAAGTGAGATAACTTTCATAACACACAAAACATAGCAGCATGAAGAACAGGGTTAAGTTCTTTGAAGTATCTTAAAACAAAAATGAAACCAAACTGAAACCAAACTGAAGCTGAACTGAAACTAAAATGAAATCATGGACAAATTATGCTGCAGCTACTGAATAGAATTAAATCCCTTAAATGTTAATTCCTAACAGTATATTGTCTAATTTGAACGATATATTGCTTTAGGTGACATCCGATCAAATTGGTAATTGTACACCACAAACTAATGCTAGCCCAATGCTACATGCAACTGTTAGTTGTGCTGAACTTAGTCAATCCATACTGAAGTATCATTGGATTGTAAAGGCAGTAGGGCAATCTTGTACTTTACTATCAAGTAGTTTCAAGACTTGCAAAAGAAGGAAAAAGATTAAAAAAACAAGAACAGAACAGGGAAGATGGGTAACAGCAAGAGAGAGAACAAAAAAAATAATGGAATGCAAGTGTATTGACTTATATGTATCTTAGTTAAGAGATATGTGAGTGCGTATGTGTTTCCACTAATGACAAGAAAACATGAAGATGAAATAGAAAAGAACAATTAATGACTAGCTTGAACTTGATGACTAGCCTCATTCCCATTGGCTCATTTGTAAAGAGTCATTAAATTATACAAAACAGAACATAAAGTATTGGATATTCTGCAACATGCGGATCTAAGGCATAGTTGTAGTCTTAACAAGTAGTCCAGGAAATTTAGGTTTTGCATTGTTCTAATATTATCTGTATGGGATTTCATTTGATTATATTCTTTGCATTTTGCTTGAATTGTAAAAAGTTGAATCAATACACAGCTTAGTTTAAAAATTTGTTTGCACTTTCTGAGCGTAAAGTTGGCCCTATTTAAAAAGTTAAAAGCTCATAGATTTTGGATTATATTACATTTTACTGTTTGCTAATGAATATAAAATATCTTGAAATTTTGTTCTTTATTTTCAATGGTACTTTTTAGATCAACCCTACACATGTATGTGTTCTATTCAATTTATACAATGTTTAGTGTTTATTTAAGTTAGATTTTTAAACAGCCTTGAACTGTTCCTCTCCTTTGTTATTTGTTAGGTATACCATCAGAAATCCAATTGCTTATTTTGGTTGTACAACTATTAGATTCGGATCTGAAAGTATCTCATGTTTTCTTGATGGCTGTTGTAGACAATATCACATAAGTTAGTGCCTCAACAATTGTGTTTGAACAAGCATATAATTATTCATGCTGACACTAAGGAATGTTAAGCTTGTTTAAATTATGTTCTACTTTTTAGTGAGTTACTACATATCAGTAAAATGATGTTTGACATGCATTTTTATTTGCCATAAGCTCTATTTGATTAACATGTAAAATTTAAATATATAAAATCACTTCTATAAATTTTCACTTTAAATGAAAAAGTAAAAGAATTTATATTATTCAAAGTTTTGAATCAGAAGTTTGAATGAGGTGATCACAACAGAATCTTTATACCAAAGTTTATCTGTGTCTGTATCATATGCATTTTTTTAACTTTTTACTACTCTAACATTGACTATCCAGACATGATCTATGGAAATGTATAATGCATTCAAAAATATCTGCTTGTTGTAAGCTTTTATATTGCATAAGATGCATGCGTATTTTATACATGAATTTCTCTTACATAAATTTGTAGCATGAACTTATTGATTTGTCCATATACTGATTAATTTGCGTGTGTTGAGACACTAACACCAGTAGCAAAAATAACATTTTATATTAATTAACAAGACTTGAACATAGTTTGATGTAAGCTATATTCCATCAGTGCATCTTCTTACTCTGTTACCAATCACATTTTTTTGCTTATCTTCCTCTGATTGAAAGAGCAAAAATATATCTATTCAGTGAAGAATGTGCTATTTCTTGTATTGAAAAAATCAGATTAAGACCACTTTGATCTGACATAGATTTAATCACAGTACCCATTTTCTTGGCAATGGCCATTATTTGAATTGATCACCACAAGATTCAGACTGTATGCACTGGCCACATCACCAGTTAAATTACTATTTGATCTATACATTACAGTCTCTGACCAATCTAGTCCCTTATCTGGTACATATTGCCATCAGATCATTAAGACATTTACTCCATTAAAAAACTTTGCTATTGAAAACTGTTGGTTACTAGTCAGTAACTGAAAAAAATGAAAAAATTTTTAAGATTATAATATGCCACAATACTGGGATTGTGGCATGAAGTAGTAAAGAGGAAAAGACAATAAAGGACATGAATACATATAAGTGAGTACATGGACTTATACTATACACACTATGGGAATGTACTTCAGGCGATGGAAATAGTGTTAAGACAGAAGAAGAAAGATATAATAATAAAACTTACCAGTCATACCTCTATATGGACAATGAGTATCAGTAGAAGGTGTGAAGCCCAATGTATAGCACAGAGCAAATAAACAGCAAAGTACAAAGATTAAATAACAATACAAAAGTTCATGAAACTTGAGAAAAGTGAATGAAAATACAGGACTGAACAAATAAACTTGTCCCCACTAGCTCCTGCAGTATACCTTCTTAAAGTGCCCTTGAAACTAGCTCTCTGGTGAATCTTGCTAAATATTAAACTTCATAAGTAAACCCATAAATTTTCATTTGAAGGCTTGTGATTATTCCAGACTTAATTGAATCATCCCTTGAAATTAACTTGAGCAAAAGTAAAGCAGAATGATTTAAAGGATAGGCCAAAAAAAGTGAAGTTGCGGAATTGATGATAGTTCTAGAATAATATCCAATTAATTGAAGGTGAAGTTTGAAGTACTTTGACAGAAGATAAAGCAGGGTTTGAGAATCTGACCATAGTTGAAGAGATATTATGACATGGAACATGCGTAGGTAGAAAAGAAGTGAAGCGGTTTCCACAGAACCATAAGGAATATGACATGTGGTATTTCATGAGAGTGTAGAACAAATGAATCTACCAAAGGATTATAACAAAGGTGTTGACATGAAGGTTTAGTATAATGTCACAATTGGGATAATAAGAGTAATATGACAAAAGAGGTGATAAGTGAGAAAAAAGCATAGACAAAATATACTTGGAAAATAGGCAAACATGGGCAAACATAGGCAAACATGGGCAAACATAGGCAAACAAATTGGAACAATTATATTGTAACAGTTTATAAAGATAGCAGGACCAGCAAATACTTTGGCACTCAGAAGTCATAGGTACAGCCTACTTTATAGATAACATCACATATCACCAAAAGTATGGTCTCATTGTTCACATGTGCTAGCATAAAAAAGTTATTCTTGGTGGCAGGTCTTGTTGCAGTCTCTGCGTGACAAGGTACAAGTCTGCATTGGCCCTCTTCCACTCCAAGTCAAGAAGTAGCCTCAAATGTACCTGCCCTTCCTTCATGCCATGCTGTAAGACCTTGAGACCTACAATCAGCAGCAGATCTTGGACAAGAAGGATGAGAGAGTATTCAAGCTATTTGCCCTCTACCAGCAGAAGCTGAAACTCATCAACATTAAGATCAATGATATGGCGCTAGTGGACCTGCATGAGTACCTGAAGATGGGCATGCAATTTGAAGGGCATGATATTGTCAGAAATGTAAAATACAACATAAACACAAGGAATTTGTGACAGAATACATATATTATTACATCCTAAATTGTGATGCCAGAAGTGAGATAACTTCATCAACACAACAAAACATCACTTACTGAAACTTGTTCTCATAATCAGAAGTGAAACTTGTTCTCATAATCAGAAGTGAAACTTGTTCTCATAGACTAAACTGAAACTCCAATATGGTATCAGAAGAAATGTACCGCAGCTACAAAATAGAATTAACTCCTTTAGAGGTTAATTCCTAACAGATATGTGAGACTACTACTTTGGCATGAGGTGAGTGACAGGCTCCAAACGCAAGGGCCTTAATGAGCTCAGAGTCACAGATGGATTGGGTGCCACCCTTGTCATGTCAAGACCCAAGTATGCTGCTAAGGAAGTGACAAAAAAGGAGAAAAAGCTTGTACGCAAGCTGTTTGTGCCAGTATGTTTGCCCCTGTGAGAAAAAGAAAGGGAGAAAAGATGAAAGTATACAACGTGCTGTGATTATACTCAGCATCAGGAAAACAAACAAGAAAAAGAAGGGTAAAACAAAAGTGTATATTATTATAGACTGCAATTTATCACACGCTATGGAAGTGTGCTGCTAGAATAAGCATACTTCTACTGGGAGAAGTAGAAAAGTGAAGAAGTGTTTCCGGAAAGAAAAACAGACAAGAGTTTGTACAATTCCAAAGAACCTCTGAAATTACAAAAAGTTTATGCAAAACCAAAAGAAATTCCAATTTCAGTTAGTGATGCAAGAAATGTGGTGATTGCAAGTAGTTTGGAAATATTGGTAAAGAAACTTTATGGAACAAACTGTTGGGTTTGTAGAATGGATTCATGAAGAATCACGGATAGACATAAAATGAAAATGAGTTATGAAATTATTCAAGAAAGATACTGATGGATACAGCAGTCACAGGTCATGATCTGTAATGTGGAATTAAAACAGTAACATGTAGAAATCCTGACAGCCCTCCTACCTCCTGGGAGTTGATGTTTCAACAGTACAAAAATCGATTAGTAGCACTAAGGTCTTGAATTCAAATCCCGATGCTTCTACATATTATCATACTTAGCTATTTATTTACCCAAGTGTAATACAAACAGACATTTAAACATAAATCATACAGTATATATTACTAAATTACTAGAAGTAAACTTTAGCAATGCAAGACAGACAGTTATTCAATCACATGATGGACCAGTAGTAATTGCGCTGTGGCACTATTCCATTGGCTAAAGTGAGAACATGATGTCAACAGTCAGAATTCTTAAACTGAGAACAGAAACAATGTTGCAGCTAACATAAATATAGGATTAACCATTAACAGGTTAGTTCTTAACACCAAAAATTCTAACAGTTTGAATCTGCTAATCATGTAGTGGCAGTCAATCCTGGGCGAAACTTTATCTTCAGGGCAGTTGTGTACAATCAACCTGCCATGGAGTTGCTATGTATTAGGAATTAACTCCCTTAGGGATTAATTCTATTTTTATAGCTGCGGTTAGTTTTCATTTATGATGTTCCAAGTGAATTGGCTGCATAGATGCCAGTAGGGTTTATATTTTGTTGCGTTGATAGAGTTAGCTCACTTCTATCAACACAATTAGTGCATGATAAACACACATATTTCTGTCACAGTTTCTTGTGCTTAGTTGTGTTTCATATTTCTAACACTATGATTGCCTGGTCCTGGTAATATCCAGCACAAAATTTTTCAGTGGGGAAATGGAAGTTCTACCAAGAAGCAGGGTACATGTACTGAAGCAAGGCCACCAAGCAGTGGACCGGTAGAGCCCTATCATTAGTGGCAATCAACACCCTATATATATTCCTCTGCTGTGCCAAAAGACTGCAGAGGATTAAGGTATTCAGAAGAGGAAATGCAATTGAGGAGGTTGATGTGGCTGAGGCAGAAGTAGTAGATGTTTAATGAGATTACACTTGCTGTCTGTTGCTGACAACAAAGCAGGTGAAGTTGCTCCTAGCAGCTGAAGAACCGCATGTATTATTGATTTCAAAATGGCAGAACTCTCACTAGTTATTCTGCAGAACATTGTCGAGTTCATGTAGGAGGTGAAAAGATTTTGGTACAGGGGGTAATAATCGTCTTCAATTGGTTCCTATAGAAAAATGCATACGATATTATCATATCTCTATCCGTAGAATGAAATGTAATAAATCGGATGAACTGTTCATGCATCTGTATTGAAATTTGGTTTGCTAGCAAATTTGACATCTGTGTGAACGTAAATTTTTTTAATTTTTGTTTAGCATTCATAGTAATTTGACTCACTTAGAATATCGATGTAGACGATATAGCAAAGGTATACAGCGCGCTATTTTAATACCTCTCCTGGTATTTTACTTAAATTTTTTAGGAAATGATTGATAATACCTCAGATAGTTCAGGTCAGTCCTTTCTATTGTTTTTCAAGTACATTTTAGGTAACTAGTTTAAGTATTGAAATTTCAATCTACTTGGTCATTAACTCATATGCACTCCCTTAAATCTGAGATTCTTAACGAAATAATCTTTTTTTTTGGTCTTATGATTCATGGAAATATGTAAGATAGAAGCGAAACTTAGAGTAAAAGTTTGTTTCATTGATTTTAATTTTTTTTTCTTGGCATTTCTCATTCTGTTGACCTCGAAACAGAAATTATTGTCAAATCCTTTAAAAGATTTTGATTTTCAGTATTAGAGGTAATTGATTTGCAATTAAAATCCAAAAATTTCTTATCAGACAATTCTGAAACAAGACATGATGTCCTCCATCAATTTTACAATGACCTAAGCCCGAATGAACTAGGGTTAGTAGCATCAAAGACTGTGGCAAAGGCTTTGCGTTTTGAAAGTACACATGAACGTACAAGTACAAGCGATGATTCTGGAAAAGAAAAGCATGTTGATGAAGGAGGAAAACTATTAAGTTTCGAAATGTTTTCAGAAATGATTGGACATGCTACCTCGGTAAGCAACTCTTATAGCTAAAAAAATCACTTTATAATTTTCTCATATAAATTCTAAGTTGTCAAACCTCAGTATTATTTATTCTTTCCATTTCTTTCTGCGTGATTTCGTTAGTTTCAGATATTGGATTTACTCAATAAGAAGATCTAAAGAAAAATGCTCTATTTTCAGTTTTATTTTATCTTGATATGATGAAAGTGACTTCCGGTGTTTTTCTAGTAAAAAAAGCTGTCAAAATCTAGATGTATGTATTTTTTGAAGACAGTAATTGATATAGTAGTTTTTTACATGTGTGCACATTTTTTGTGTTGATTCATTTATCTTCAAATCCTTTCAAGCAATTGCATTACGCTAATTTTTAAAATTTTCGTTATTAAAAATAAAAAATTACTTTTCAATGCTTACTTTGGATTCGGAATTGAAAAAAAATTTTTGAATTCATAGTGCAAATCTATACCAAGTCATTGCCTTATTTCTATACCTAAAAGAGAGATATGTATAAATATATTAGACTGAGGAATTAAAGGCTTTGCATCAGCAATACTTGATGGAAATAACAAGGGGCGAGAGTAGGACTCCTCCTACTATGGAAAGAAACTTATTTTTGTCGGCGCTCGCAAATGGGTAATAAGATCATACATACATATATACTAATTTCTATATGTAAATATAATATAAAAGAAGGGAATGCAGAAGAACAATTACTGTGGAATGTATTTTTTCCGGGTAGAACAAATTAATGATTTATTTTTTTGCTGAAATCGAGGAGTGCTTTGGGTTCTTTATGACACCATCAAATTACTACTTGTATGTCTACTATATTCATTTATACCAGGACGCTGGCACATCATAGGGATGATTTGATTATAACATTTCAAAGAATCCTTGCTGGTGGATTGGCAGGAATGCTAGCAAAAACTGTAGTCGCTCCTGTCGATCGGATTAAGATTTTATTTCAGGTATCGAAGTTAGAATTTATCGAGGTTGCTCTCTTATGGTTCCTTACGCCATTGATTATAGTTGTCGGATTATACTTTTCATTACATTCAATGTATGAACTGATCATGATATATGTATGAAAATAAATAACAATGCTGGCAGTATTGTCTATGTTGCACGCACAGTCATAATATGCAATAAAATTGCACTTTTTTAGTGCTTATATTCTACTTTTATTAGATATTGTGCTGACCAAATTAATCTTTGTTACGCATGTGTTATATTTATGCCGGCTAGTATAATGTACGATCTAGTGTACTAGTAAAAATTTGAATGTGTAGATATCGAATGAGTTTCGAGAACAGTTCTATTCAAGTCAAACATTATTTGCAACTTTTGGGAATATTAATCAACCTCTTCTATTGGTCAAAATGTCAATTTTTGGACTTGTAAGCATTCCAATTGGCTGACTTCATTTTGATATCTAAGCCTGTATAGTTTTTGCATACAATAAATTTTTGATTTAGCAAATTTGCTTTTCATGCATTTTTAACATCTGATTTTCGGATGTAATTAGTTCATTTGGTGGTCCAGACAGATTTGTTATTTTCAGAATTTACTGCAGTCTGAAAGATAATAGATTTGTGAAGTTTTTGGTTGCATTTTACCCATGTATATTTATCTATATTTTATTGGTGAATTTGAATTATAGGTAACCAATGAAAAGTTTAGATTTCGAAAAGTGGCTATGATGGGTAGAAAAATTGTTGCACTGGAGGTAATTTTCTCTTTAAAATTGACACTTGTTATAGTTATTTAACCCTTAGAAAATGGAACAATTTTTCGTGAACTGTTTTGAATTATCAAGTTTACTTATTGTATAGTCCTTGCTTCTGTTGCGCAATTTAAATTTTTCTTCAGTTATAGGGATTACAGTAATGCTATGTGATGGAATCAATGACAGTTCTACATTTATAGATTTGCTGAGTTTGGATTCATGAATGCAATAAATTGAATGAATCTACTTAGGATTTATATTCGAATTTACCACTCTTACTAGAAAGCTAATTGTAATAGATGCTGTATGTTGGAATATAATAATTCACTACCTTCAACCTATGAACTGTACAGTGATTTATACATGTGAGATCTGTATTGAAGAACTGTATGATTTAATATGTACTATATTGATATGAAGCAACGACTCGCCATGCACTTGTAACTCGCCGGATAATGATGGCTCGCATTTATAGATTTTATATTTTCATATTATACCTTTAATTAAGCTCTCTTTCACTCTCTCTTCTCCTTCTCTTCTATTGTTGTCTCTGATTTCTTGCGTGCTTAGCTATGCAGTCCTGAGCATGCCTAACACTTATCTTACTCAGTAATCAGGAAATCAGACCTAGTTTCCTAGTTCATAGTATACTTTGAATCAAATAGTAACACTGTATGAAACAAAAATGAGTCGGCATTGAAATTCAATTATATACATATAGCAGCAATTTTTGCCAACAATTGGTAATTTTGAACTTCAATACAGATGACTATATTTCAATAGATTGATTGAATTGAGTATTTAGAGGACTAACGGTAAAAAAATTCATAAAAAATGACTATTTTGGTAATTTGTAAAATAAATTTGAAAAAGTTATTTGCAAATCCAATTGCATGTCAAATTTCGATTAAAACTTGCTTGATATCGTAAACTTGGAATATAATGAGTATTATTTCAACAAATAAAGAAATTTTTTTCATGTTGTGTCAAATTTAGTTTCAGATTTTTACATATAACAAGCTGATTCGGTAGTATCGGCAAATTCCTTATATCCGAAAGTTGATGTCCTTCAATAAATCAATTTTAATCTTTTTTCTTTCTGTTTTAAATAATTTTAAAGTTTTGCATATTTTAAATTTTTTAATTAAGTTCTAAGATTAATTATTTAAATAAAATTATTATCTCTTTAGGGTATCGGAGGATTATGGCGTGGAAATAGTGCGACAATGATTCGAGTTTTTCCTTATGCGGGTACACAGGTTTTACACAGTTCTTTTATATACCTTAACAGTTCTTATATATGTGCTAGTCTTTGTATTACAAATTGCAAAACTGCTCAACACTTCTAAATTAAACTTATCACTGAAAGACAGCCGAGCCTAAAATCGCATATTTTCGAATCATAATGCTCTTTCTGAGAAACTTTGTGGGAAATTTCATAGATCACTTTGTACCATGAAATTTTCTCTAAATCGACTGCAGTAAACTTTCAATAAAACAAATTTACTTTTAACCAGTTTTCACTTATAATGAATAAATGAAAAGTCAAGATTATTTCTAGCATGTTTCAGATTTTCGGATATAAGAATTTTGAACTATAGCAAATAATTCACTGGTCCCGAAAAATTTGTTATGTCGGAAATCAACCAAGAATGTACAAAACAATCTAATTTTAGAAATGATAAAAAAATGAATCCCGAATATTTTTTCGGAATTTCAGTAGTTTACCTAGCACTGTAAAATTTTTACAAAATAGGCAGTATCTATATGTTAAATAATCTCCAATTTGATTGTCTGGCATATTAAATGTAATATGCCAGGCTTACTAAGCCATGCCTAAAAGTACTATAAAGTATTTCCTCACAAAAATTTTAATGTCTTTTTCTGCATTCATCACTTTAAAACGATCGTTATAAATTGATTCAAGAGGAAATACGCATTCAGGTTGCGGTTGAAAATATTGGCTCATTCAATATATATGACCTGTAAGTCGTATAAAACCTGTATGCGACCTGCTAAGAAAACTTTGGGGTCTATACTTTATGTATTACACATTAGTTAAGACTATTTGCTCTTTTTACTCTAAAACTTTATTTAGAAACTATAATTTGCATGCTATTATATTATTTTTGATATATGCTTTCTTTATTAGCTTTCATAACTTGGAAGATAAGAAATCTTCAGCAAAAATAAACTACTTATATTGCTAGGAGCCTATGATTGTTTCTATGGTTGAACACTCAAATGAATGCAAAGGCTTGCACAATTAACTTATATGTACCAAGTAATCTGGTGCACAAAGACTATCTAATTTTATTGTTTTTTCAGCATTAAATTTTTTACAATGATCAAAATTTTTGCGTGAAAATTAAATTTTGAAATTTTATTAGTCGACATTTAAGTCTTAGGTTATTTACACTGTTGATTACCACTAGTAACTGTGCATAATAACTTCTACTATGCATTATGAGTATTGTATTCTTTTAACCTTTCAGAAATTATTCTGAAATTGTTCTTTAAATCAATGACCAACTTATTACGAGCTGAAAAGTAATCGAAGTATATGCTTGCCCTTTCATTTTCCTTCCAAATTCTTTATGCATTCAATTATAACTTAATGATGCAAATTGTAAATTCAAAGGGTGTGCATGAACTATATTGAATTACAGCAAAAAGATGAACTCGAGAGTTTTGTATGTTGACAGTTCATGATTTTCGACACGCTGAAACGTTTTATTTTATCAAGAAGAGACTTGACTCATACTCACTCGAGTCGACTCACAAATATTGAGTCACTCATCAGTGGAAGTGTTGCAGGAGCTGTGAGTGCAGCTGTAACGTACCCACTAGATTTGGCTAGAGCTCGGTAATAATTTGAAAATTTTCACATGTACCTATATAAATATTCATCTGTTAATGTAACTTTGAGACCGAAAATTTAGATAAATGACTAGATAAGGCAACTAGACTATTTCAATCTTTAAACCTTTCAGAAGTTATTCTGATATTTATGAAAATTAAAGAAAGTCAATTTCTTGTTGCCTCGTTTGGAATACTACCATAGATTTAATGCAGCAATTTAAATTACATGGCAAGTAAAAACGATAAGTAAAATTCATTTGAGCTTTGATATTCTTTCTTTATTTGCAAGAAATAGCTAGTTTTCAACCACCAATTTATATGAAATATCAGTCCATGAATAAAACTTTGACTACCTTATAAAATAGAGTAAAAAAATGCAACTTTTTTATTTTTACTATAAAATTTTATTATATGTATAATTAGGCCAGCAGTTTATTGTTCTCTAACAAATAAAAATGCCTTTAAATCGGTTGATGCTTGAATTTCAAACTTTATTAAAAGAAAAAATTGTTCAAAAAAATATTTTCGAAATTCAAATAATGCCCTTTTTCATAATTTTGAAAATTAAGACTTCTTTAAGCTAAATGAAATGCAAATTCATGAATAAATTGATCTTTAACCACTTGATTCAAAGACTTTGGCCAAAAATCAAAAGGCGTTTATTATTTTTAAGCAAAAAATTTTTATGATATTCTTGAAAGATATTTCAATTTAATGAAAATCCGAATTTTCTGTTTTTTGCCTTGGTTTCTTATGTATTGAATCCAACCAAATATTTCTAGCCTTTTAAGGCAAAAAAATTCCCACATCAGAAAATATATGAAGATTTGAAAGGATATATATATATATATATATAATTTGATAACTTTTCTACTCAAAATTTGTTTATTTTTGTTGAAGTAATATCATGATGAATTCTGATAGGCTTAAATTTTGAAACAATTCCAATGTTAGAATATGCTTCAATTTAATACTATCGATTCTACCTGTTGATTTCTAATCTACGGATCATTTACGATGAACTGTTTTATCAGGGCCATTAATTTGAGCTTTTCGAGTTACTTACTGTGCATTTTTTCCATGATTTCATGCAATTTTGATTTTTTTATTCAGAATGGCAGTGCAATCACATGACCGCAGATGTAAGAGACCTGGAGTATTCAAATCATTGAAGGTATTAATGTATGATGAATTTCTTCAGTGCAAATCTAGATATATGCATTGTCTCCATAAAATTTTCATGAACACAAAACGATATGTGTTTGGAAAAGTCAAGAAATCAAATTCTTTTCGAATGGAATTTCATTTGTAACCATTAGCAACCTGTTTTTGGGGATAGTATAATCCTAACAGGCAAATTAAATAAGCTTTGTAAAAATTCTCTGTGATACTGATTTGCACTTCAAAATTACCATATATTTATGTCAATAATAGTTAAAGAGTAATATAGTTTACCTTTGGCATCTTTCGCATTTTTTGTGATATATGGAAAGAGAAGGATTATGACTACAAATTCAAATGAAATATTTCGAAGGGGCAATATATATTTATATACATTTTTTGTTCTTCTTTAATTAAGCTCATAATCATTTTTTGAGGTTAAAAGATTTAATATAACTTTGTGGTTTACCATAGTGACTTTTAATTAAGAAATTTCCTGTCAATTTTGCACATAATTTTATAAAAAGAATAATAATTTTTTTGAAGAGTTCATCATGATGTGACTTCAACTGTCGATTACATCAAATGGTTGATTTTTTGTTGTTCATGTTCAACTGTGTTGTGCGCTTGTTCCTGGTTAAATGTCATAACGATATTCTATCTTTCACAAATGCTTCAAACTCTTCTGGCATGATGGTAAAAATAAATTAATTTCATGGCGCCACGTCGTCAGCATCCTGTAAATTATAGGCTTTACTTTTTCAAGTTTGGTAGAATGCAACAGTTGTAATTGCTCAATGTAGAAATGAGTGAATTCTTTTTCCGTTTTCTGTTTCTTTGTCGGATTTAAATTTTCCTTATAATACATCACTGAACTTGCATACTCACAAAAAATGTACAGCCTTTAGAATTTTCTGCTATACTTCCTGCAGTACTAGTATGGATTTTTTACTTTTTCCATGAGTTTTTTTTGCTTTTTTAGATGCTTGTAGGAAAAGAAAAAATTCTAGCTGTTAATTAATAATTGAAACAAACATAATGAAGAAACAGAATTAATTGCTATATATGGTATAAATTTTTTTGCTAATTTTTGGACTTTTTGTGTTTCAGGGGCTTGTAGAAAGTGATGGAATTCTAGCGATGTATAGAGGTGTAACTCCTAGTTTAGCTGGCATAGTTCCTTATGCAGGGATAGCTTTTTCAATAAATGAACATCTTAAGCATGAGGTAAGAATGAAAAATAGATTTCAATTGCTTAAAATGAAGAAATTTTTTGGTTTCGCCTTTTTTCCAAAAATTGGTTGTTACAGTCAAAACTATTAGGCGCTTTGACTTATCAACAAATAATCTAAATTTTCCTGTGGGTTTGCCACGAAGTTGAAGAACTTTGCTGCTGCACAGTATCATTGAGAAGGTGGCAGTTTAAAAAGGCATATAAAAGAATAGAACTGTATTTAATCATAACCTCCAAATTAATGTTTTAATCTTTTTGTGAAAGAATGATTGTCTACTGTTAGAAAAAAATACGTACGTATACTCTTTTGTCTTTTTATTTTTAGTGGAAAAAACCCTAAATTCTTAAAGTAAACTTCTGATGTAACATGTTTGCGGGAACCACCGAATTCATTATAAATATCTGAAAATCTGAAGGATATGACATGGCTTTTTTTCGTTTACATATTAAATGCAAAAACTCAAAGCACATTTGCTATGTAGAGTCTGACTGTCTATGCGTATGATAGGTACGAGTGATGACTGGATTAGAACCCACTACTGTTCACAAACTGGCTATAGGAGCTTTTGCTGGTTTGATTGCTCAAAGTTTTACCTACCCTTTTGAAATGGTTCGTCGACGAATGCAGACGGATGGAATGTTAGATCACAGAGAGGGAGTTTCTCAGGTAAATAACACTAAATTTTAGTGTAATAGAAATTAGAGTTATTAACACTAGCATGTCTACTTGTTTCAGATAGTAAAAATTTCTTATAGTGGCCTAATTTTCAGTGGAAATAGCATAGAATTTTTTCATCTCAAAGTTTTTTTCCTAGTTAAGTCTCATATGTCAGCGTTACCTTTCAGATGTCTATTGGCAATGGTTTCGTGCCGATTTCAACTTTTAGCTCAAGTCACACTCATTCTTGAAGTATTTTCACCTTTTCTGAGTAAAATTATTGTATTTTTAAAGGATGATGACATGATTGTTTTTCTGGACAAAAGTTTTTTATGTACTGCTACCACTATTTTGGCCTCCCTTACATTTGTGATAATTCCTACTTTGTGGTAATAACATAGTATGTCGTGTAAAAATATGAAAAACGGGATTGCTAATTGTGTCATTAGCATCAAGTACAGAAATGAATGTACATCTTCCCCCGAAAAAAGTACCATATTCTTCTCCCCCGAATGTAACGCATACGAGATTATGTGCATGAACTGCTAATAATATATGGCGAGTGCTATCTTTGGATAAATGATATAATGTTCAAAAATAAGGTACAATAAAAAATGCAGAATAAGTTATTCTGCTTATATGATACCTTCGGGTTATGAAGAATTTCAATTCCAGTTGCGGGGGTATTTTATTTGAATAGCATTATGCTAAAAGTTTTTTCATCAAAAGGTAATTCAAATATAACCCCTAGAAGTTGGATTTGAATATGTTAATCAATTTCTAAAAACTGAGAAATTCAAGGCAATTCAAATAAGCTATTAGGTCTTATATTTGAGGTAAGCTGGTAGTCATTTTCCTTCATTTCACAAGATTGATTTTTGCTTTTTTTCAGCAACGCATTTTACTTTTGTTAATTTCTTTTTGAAAATATATAATTTAGGTGTTCGAGTCAAACACAATACGAAAAATTCAAATTGAAAGACCTGGAATTTTTCAAACTGCAAAAGTTGTGGTGAAGGAGCAAGGATTTCGTGGTCTGTACAAGGTATTTTTATTTAATGTCCGCATATATGCATTTTTTTTTGCTACAGCCGATACTTAATTTTGGAATATATACTCTTAACTATATTCCATTTTGTTTA
Source organism: Vaucheria bursata (assembly GCA_032358265.1). Lineage (NCBI taxonomy): Eukaryota > Xanthophyceae > Vaucheriales > Vaucheriaceae > Vaucheria > Vaucheria bursata. Next base: position 40,083 of record JAULBW010051103.1, read on the forward strand.
CATAATTAAAATGTGTTGAATTATATATCGGCCATATTTGAACCATTATGACAAATATGCGTAATCGAAAATTTGCTCTATATAAATTTATGTATATTTTACATGTGTCTATTCTTATCTGTATCATATTAAGCATTGATTGCATGTACTAAAGTATTCAAAATTTTTCATACGAGCAAGTTTTATATTCATTTATCAAGTTGTATACTGAACGTAATGATCTTTTTTTGTTAACGAATGTGCTCTTTGTATAGATACATATATATCTAGAAATATTTCAAAATAGGTATGCATGTGTCCAATCATATATTGACAATATTCCACTTTTTGAATTTAAGTGCACATATTATACGTATGCATACTTTAAAATGTATGTTTTATATCATTCATTTTTGTTTTTTATATGGAAGGGTTTAAGCATGAATTGGATCAAAGGACCAGTAGGAATCAGCATAAGCTTCACAACATTCGATTTCTTCAAACGGCATCTCGGAATAAAATAGAGAGAGAAAATACAGGAAAAAAAGATAATTTGAAAGAAATCTCATTGTTAGTTTAAATTTCATCTCATCGTACCCCAATTTTGAAAATGCAAAACAAAAATGAAACATTTATATAATTTTTTTATTTTGATCGCGAAAGCAGATTTCAGAGTAATCATTTTTTTGCCATTTTGTACTATATATGAGTATGTTCAACTTTTAAATATGCGTTGCCTTTGAATTGATTACGTACAGTAGAATAGAAATGTTGCTATAACGAATTTTTTAAAGCAAATTTTCACTTGTGACTAATAAACTAAGCCATATTGTGCCACATTCAGCTGCAGATTTTCAGATATAGCAAATTAATAATGGCAACATGCTGTTACTGGACAGTTGTCACTTTGACGATACTGTTACTGGAGAAGTTTTTGATGGGCATAACGCGGCATTACTGTAACTATTGACGTTATTGGATTATCTTTACTGCTACTGAAAAACACCTCTGGAGACGTAACTGAATATTCATTCATTCAGTACCACAAACTACTACTGGTAATTTAACGTACTTCGAATACCGTCGAATTGCATTAGGATGTGTTATATTTTATGCATACATCAACGTAAATAGATACTTTGTATGTCGGCCAATTGGCAATGACCCTAGCTCCCCAAATTGTGGCATCATTGCAAGCCTAAAATATTTTAAAGTATAATTTTATTTTATGAGAATGATAAAAACTAAATCAGTCTAAGCTGTATCCGCACCCTTGAACTACGCTTATAGCCTAGCATAGTGTCAATGCATTCAAGATTATAGTCTGTATTAATAATAAAATCTCAATTGAAACTTAGTGGTAAAGGGCGCGGTAAAGATAACGGATCTTGTAACAGTTCACGAAATTCACCATTTTTGAATCTGTACTGACTGAATAACCGTTCGTCAGTTCCAGCAACGAAGCACTGCATAATTTGAAGTGTATCGGCATGCGACGTGAGGACTATGCTTTTGCCGTCATACAAACTTTCCATAGATAAAAATAAGTCTCGAATACGACTGCAAACGTCTTCGACGCTCTCAACACCATCATTGTTCTGTCTACTGTCTAGCAAATCTTTTGGCCAAACCTATAGCAATTGTAAAAAGAAACCAAAATACAGAAAACTTTTGATATAGCAAAATCACTAACAAATTCAGAATTTTGAATAGCATTCGGTAGTCCAGCCATATATGTTAAAATTTCTTCTAGAAGCTAATAAAATTAAGTAATTATGCCCTTAGAAAATCTCAGCTATTTAGAATAATGGTTACGCTAACTTTGTTTATTTATCCTAGTTACATTAAACAAGTTAACATAGAATATTAGCATTCGATATCAACTCGTTATCTGTGAACGTACTGCCTGTCATCATTAATGAGTGACAATTTCCTTATGTACCGATTACTCTTTTCTATTTTAATTTCAAATTAAAACTAATGATCCAAATTAAAACAAATAATTCAAACCAAACGATAAAAGATTAAATACATATAGACATACCAGGTTATAATTCAAAAGTACAGTATTATCGAGATTTCCAAAAAATCGTTCTCGCAGTCCTTTCATTATTACCACAGGAGGACAATCAAATGTTTCACCCATTATCTGAAAAAATCAAGAGGATAATTAGAAAATGCATACCGATAAAGTCAATACAAATTTGCCAGAATTAATAAATTTCCTAACAGAACCTTATGTTAAGCCAATATTTATCAAGTTAACTGATTCAGCAATAAAAATTCACAACTGATATAAAATCAGATAAAAATTTCCATAAAATTCGTATCTAATGTACCATTTTTGCTCAGATTTCAGTAATTCTTGCAAAAAACACAATATCCTTAAAAGAAAAAAGACCATAAAAATCCCAAGAGAAATGACCTATTTATAAGTCCCAAAATATCAATGAAAATTGACATACGACTCAATTTTTTTGAGATAGGATTCAGTAGATTGAGCGTAGAATTTTTATGGTACTTTCATGCCTACCTCTCTTTCAAATTGGGCAATTCGAATAACAGCCGCACGGCATTCTTGAGCAGTTTCGAGAGCTCGGACAAAATCACTTGAAATAAAAATTAAGTCTCCAAGATGACTTCTACCAACTTCCTGAACAAAATCACTTTTTTTGAGTTTTTGACTAAATGATTGAATATATTGAATAATAGTCCATTTACATTGGCCGATAAATGTAGCATATCTTCATATATATATATATATATATATATTTGTAACAATTTCAGAAATAATTTTGTTAAAGAGAGCGCTGCCATTCATTACATGATTGGATAATGGTTTATGTTGATTGCAAATAGTTTGCTATACATATTTAGCATACTAGTTGTTATTAAAATACAGGCGTAGAAATTGTTTTGGAACAATCATAATTTGAAGCATACTCTGCATTGTTTACTATAAAACCACAGCCTCTTTCTTTCTTTCCTCTGTGTTCTGTACGATTCTATCTTTGAGATTCATCACATCAGATACTTTGACAGTATTGCATAACATATTCTGCGCAGTGATTCTTGCAGCTAATTCCTGTTGCTGAACTGAACTCTTTATCAAAAATGAGACAAATTTTTATGTGCTTCATCTTTGCAATCAAATTAATCAAATTTTAGACTTCAAAACAATAAATATTTACATTTTCAGCACTATGTATGCATAGAATTTAGGAAAAAAATGCATCAGAATTTATTTCGAAAGCGATAAAGTGCAGTTATTCAAAGTACATACTTAGAGTATGAAAACAAAAGTGAATACTCAACTTCAATACCTTTCTCTTAACAAAAATATTTTTATGAAGTAAAATCTATGAAATTTATCCTGAAAATAAAATATTATAGATAATAAATCTACATGTTGCAGGTAGCTTGAATTTCATAAAGTTAAGTTAAAAGTTTCATGGATCTTGAAAAAGTATTTTGGTCAATATGGCTAGTATTTAGAAATCTGTTTAAAGTAAGGAAGAATAATTTAAAATGCCCAAAGAATCAAAATCGACGGGGACTACTGAAACACACGAAATCAATATAGGATTATTATTGAGAGAATAACAGTGGGATATATATGTATATATACATATGTTACAACCCATAAGCACCTGTTGAGATGCAAAAGGATATTTGTTTACAGATTTCACTTATTCTTGTTAATAACCTAGTACCAAAATTGCAAAATTTTTCACCATGCAAACTATGACGAATCAGAGAAAATAGTAACGAGCCAAAAACATCTTTATTTACCTCTACAAGTCGAGTAGCTGCAATTCTAGCCTGAACTTTTCCACTTGAAGTTAACCCGTGCTTAACAGTTCCAACAGCAGGATTACTAGAAATAATTCCTTCAATGTTCGCTAAACTTTGACCGTGTCTCAGGGCAAAATACCTTTGTTTATTTAAACCCAAACGATATTTTAAACATAGAATTGCATTAATGCAGGCAAAGAAGATATGCTGGGAAAGCAATAAAAATGGAAGAATAGAAAGAGAGAAGAGGAGATAGAAAGATTCTAAAATAATATAGTTAAGGCCACTAGAACTGGCTCGCAAAAATAAGAAAAAATCTAAGCATTTATTTATCCTACTCTCAGACAAGTTAAGTTATATTTGACGCATAGCAATTTAATAGCAATCTAAAAGCAATCTAATAGCAATCTTTTCAATGTTAAAGTAAATAATATTATCTACATTTCATAATGTCTTAAGGGGATATGTTTTGTGCATCCACTTCTAAAAATAAGTGCCAACAGAAGTAGTAGCGTAGCCAAGATTCTTGCCTGTTGCGCAAAGGTGGCAAATGAGGAATCGCACTTCTCCCTTCCGAATTTTTCAATTCGTATCCTGCGGTTTCTGGAGGCAAATAAGACATAGCTGTTCCTCGCATGCTGCAAGAAAATCCGTGTCGCAATATTGCTTGGACGCAGAGCAATGATGGAATATATAATGCAAGCGGAATAAGATATCGAATATTCATCTAAATAAAGTGTTCAGCTCCCATGTAGTTAAATCGTTTGAGGATAATATATGCTCAATATCTTATTGGGCAAGTACGAGACACAAGTGATGTCATAATTTTACGGTAAATCTTTGAATAATCAAGATAGATTTTAATTTAAATTCAACTTCAACTTTCATCTGAGTTAAATTAACCAGCTAAAGATATCATTGATTGAAAATCTGAAATGGAACCAGTGGACTCAAGCATTATAGTTGAAAAACAGAGTGGAGAGGACTTTCAAGAAAAACATATAGATTTGGAAGAAATTTGTGGCACCGATTCAATGGCTGACTTTTCTTTTGGCGAAAGTCCTCAAAATACTCATAATGAAGATGAAGTACACACTGATATAGCTGTCATGCCAATCGGCGATGCTCAAATGGAGCATGAAGCATCATCAAAAGTTAGCCATATACTTGCATCGTAAGAATAATTTTTTTACCTAACTTATTGCTCATCTTATCTGTTGTAATTGAAAAATACAGTTAGGGACTATTGATTTTGGAATCAATGTCATAAAATAATTTCATTTATTCTGTTTGACTATGGGCCGGACAGAACTGAGCTTAAAAGATACTTGCTATCAGAATTAAAATTAGAAATATATATCGTTAGGAAAGTGCTTTTTGTTTTTAGATGCTTGATGCCACTTCTCGAAGAAGCATCCCAGGCAGTATCTACATTTAGGGAAAGTATAGCTGAATTAGGGGAAAAAATGGAAGAGGAACGTGAAGCTGCAAAGCGCAAGAGAATAGAGTTCATTGAGATTAAAAATAAAGTAAGTCTTGTCTGTACATCTTTTACTGCGAATAGCCATCTGTTTCAAAGAATTGATAAACTAGTAGTATGATAAAAACTGTTTCAACTTATCAGCACGATAAGCAGCAATTATCAATTTTCTGCGATAAAATTTGTTTTTGAATAATATGATTTACCAATGTCAATTGAAATTTGCAGAAATTGCATGAAATTTTTATTAAACGACTCAAATCCTTTTTTCCGCAGACGTGGAAATTATTACAACCAATGCTCCCTGATGCCCATGCAGTTGTAGTTCGCTCCTCTCGAGCTGGAAAGTGTCACAATAGCAATGAAAACTCAATGTTTAACGAATATCAAAACAGTTTTAGAGATGATTCACAAGATTTCCAAGTAGAAGGACACTATGATGAAATTGAACATCGTGAATCAAGTCAGAATGAGAGCATAAATTTGCGTAATGAGAACTGTGAGCAGTTGTTGCCACCTCCATCATCTCGACCTGTGTTTGGGAGTAAAAAAATTGAAATAACTGAATGTGAAGGAGAGCATAGGGCTGAAGGTTTTGACACAGATATTGGAGATTAGGCAGAAATTCAATTTTTGATTAGGATTTGTAAAAATGCGTCTTTCTTACACACTGTGTACATTTGCGGCAGCAGCTTTAAAGGAAATATTTGAACTTATCAATTGACACATTTTTCCATAGTCTTGCCTGCAATATTTATTTTTGAACTTTGTATTACTTGAATTGTATATGCTAATAATGTAACTGAGTGATGTAAAATTCGATTGACTTGCTCTTGAGTCTAATAAAAGTTACTTTCATGACCTGAAAAATGATTTTTTCTATCAATGCTAAAAGTATAAATTGCACTAAGAGGTTATTTTACAAAAAATAACTATGAAAAATTCAGGCTACTTTACTGTGCCATTTTTGCCGAAATTTCGTTTGATGTGCATAAAACATCTATCTTACTCGCTCTTTTGGTCTTCAAAAGGAGTTGAGGATTACATCTGGCCTTAGCAGCCAGAATAAAGACCTTGCATCCCTCGTGACTGAATCCTTTTGTTCCAATCCATTTCCCACAATTTGCTTATATAAGGTGCTTCAAATGAACCATTCGTATCAGGTGGGTGAAACCAATAATTGAAAGCCATGTGACCAGGTTTGTCATCAGATTTAGTATTACCATTATATGAACGTACTTCATGAAACCATCCAGCAGGTAAGTACAATATTTCTCCTGGTCTAACCGTCACTTCGCATCGATTTAATATTGAAAATAAAGGATATATTTCTTTCATTTCCATCTCTGCTAACTCTAAATTCACTTTGCTGAAGTTATCTGGAAACTTACTTTCTCCAAACGAATTTGCATTTTTTTTATGCGACTCAACTGGAGAAATGGAGTGCTTTCGTTTTCCACTTGATACTTTTGAAATAAGTTCATCTTCGTTCTCTTCGCTTTCGGAGTCAATCAATTCGTCATATGAACTTTCTTCAGAAGATCGATATTCTGATAAGGAAGGGTAATCCTCAAAACTTGCCCCTTGAATATCACTATTGCCAAATTCAGCATCCAAGACAGATTCCAAAGCATTTTCGAATGCTTGTTCAGCAGCAAGTAATCTTTCCTGATGAAAATTACGTATCATTCACCAAGATTTACTATATATAAATGACGAAAAGCTAGATAAGTAAATATAATCTTTCCAGTGTATTGGAGTGAAAAATTATTAATTTTGGTCATAAAATAGCTTTAGAGTATGCTAACAGCTCAATATTCCAAGCATACAACTAAATTTTGATAAAATTGTTGATCATTTCTAAAAAAGAGTAAAACATTTATTGATAACAGAATTATTTTTATAATAGAATATGATACCTTCGCACCAGTTTCTCCATTTTGCATTGCTTCTTCTGCAGCTGCCAGCTGCGATATCATAGTTTTCATTAAAAAAATGTATGTTCATTTTTGTCTATATCTGGAAATAGAATTGAACGTCCTTTAAAAGCAAATAGATATTACCCCCTTCATAGATTTCATCTTAATGCAATCACATTATGCATTCAATAGTGTGAAAAAATATTTTAATTAGCAGTTTTTAAAATAGTTCTTATTGACAGTAAAATTTTTTCAAAATGAAAAGTTTACTATTTTCATCTTGAGTGCATAAATACAAAAAATGAGATACCTCGGCCTCTATAGCTCGTTTATCAACCTCATTTGCTTTATCTAATGCATCATCAGCGTCAACATCTGCACCATCAGCCCTTGTTAACTGAGTGAAAACATCAAATATATTCCTTAGAAACAAAGAATATTGTCTATACTCGAATGAAATATTTAATAGAAAAAAATCAGCACGTATATTATAGAAAATTAATTGTTTGAAAATTGCTTAGATACAATGTTGCTGTGATTAGAAAAAAATATCCATGGAACAAAATTATCACTGATTTTGATCTAATATTCAAATAAATTGCCATGTGTAAAAATTTCTAAATAATTCTAGCATAAAAAAGTTGATAAATGTTTTGTATGCGTCGATATATTTATAGATGATACCTGTCCTACGTAGTTTATGCGCCCATTAGTATGAATTTTTGCTAGTTTTCCTTGAGTATACATGCTAGGTGCTGAATCCGGACTCCATAGCAGAAAACGTTTTGAACCCCGTAGCAAAATATATAGGTTATCATGATAATCGTGATGTAATCCACTTGAGCTTCCTTTGGGTCCTTTAAAGGAATCGATAGAAATAAACTCCCAATTATAAATTATATTTTACTAGTAAGTTAAACTAACACTTATATTTAACATGATGAATTTTTATCTATTTGACCTTCCTATATTCATTTCAAAAAATATATATATATGTATATATAGTTTTGATAATACAGGTGATTATATACGTATAGTTCATAAAAATCAGCAAAATAAAACTATTTTATTTAAAAAATAATAAAATTTTTTTTACTATTGTACAGTAAAATTCTATTGTAATATACCTGTGCTCCCTGCCCACAAATTAATATTTTGAGGTATCAAATTTCCCATTATGCTTGGTCTCAATGGAAAGTCAGAGTGTAAGTATGTCACTGGCGGACTAATTATGTCAGGCTGTCCATCAGCAGATATATTTAGATCTTGAGTAGACAGATATTGCAGTACATTCCCAGCCTAATTATAGCAAAAGTGGAGATTTTATATTACTGATGCAATATGGATCTTGTTACGACTAGTTGGTCAATGTAAAAATTTCATGTTGTCTTCATACTACTTTAAATGAGAATCACTCATCTTTCCGTGCTGCCATATGGACCAGTTAACTAAATAAATTCACTAGTTTAACTGGCTAATCAGAATGCAGAAAAAATAGCTGCATGCAATCGACCCACCAAAAAAAATATATTAACTATTTAGAAAGATCAACATGTATTGTTGTAATATATTGCGAATTTTGTAATAATTGTGCAAAATTATTCCCTCAAAAATTGGTGGCTACTAAAAGATATAGCAAAAACCTATTTCTAGCATTCAATTAGTTCATTTATAGACTACTTTTTATGGAGCATGCTAAAGGCACAGAAGGCAAATGCTTGTTTACCTTCACAAAAGATGTGAGCCATGAATACATATAAATGTAAATGAGGATTATCATACAAACGGAAATCGAATACTGGTTGGATCAACTAATTGTATCTGTCTATATGTATGATGCTTTGCAAACACTTCACCTATACAATTGAAGTTTTGGAAATTTTAGCAAGAGTCGCAAAAACAGATTTTAATGTTGGAATAACGCATAAAAATATTATTAGACGTACAATTATCTATGGAGTATTTCAAGGAAACGATTTTATTCCCAAAATTTAAGTCAACTAATCGCGCTAAAAATTTTATGCCTTATGATTATTTGAAATAGTTCACTAGTAGCACTTACATTCATTGAATGTAGAAATTCGCCGAATGTCGTTGAAATTTCTCGCCCACGACCAAAACTTTCAGCCTCGTCGCTTCGACTTTCCACCTTAATTTTCGCATGGCCAGCAACGCGACTGAAAATGAACATGATGTTCGAAATAATTTTCAAGGTTATGATTGTAGGAAACTATTGACACATTGATTGAGAGTACGGTCACACCCAAGATAAGAATTTGTCCATTCGTCAGCTTTCCATTCCGAATCTCTTAGTGGGCCTGAGAGCAAGCATGGCTTTCGTTCCGCGATGTAGCTGCAATAGAGTTATATTTTTTTGCTTCAATCATAAATTAGTAAAGGGTTGAGAGGTGTAGGAATCGTATACCAATGGTAAAACTCTTGAGGATTTGTTTTGGACGCATCAATAACATCTAAGGAGTATGACTTGTGTGGCAAGCGAAAGCCTTTATACGTATCAGACATGGAACTGTGACGTTTTCTTCCACAAATGTTTAATTTTCAAAAAAAATAAATTTGAAGATGTGCGTTAAATAATCGATTTTGATATTCTAAGACCGCTCCACGGTAAATTACTTAGCATCACTTAAAACCAAAGCAAGCGTGAAAGATTTAGATGCAATCCCAGAATGTCAGCACTGCCGCGGCACCGACTGATTCATTTAAAGTCCCAAATTCTTGTAAACGCCCTTGGCCGCTAACTCGTGGAGCGATTCTTCATGAAGAGACATTTCCATGCGCATTAGGAGGAAGTGAGGTGAAAATGCTAAATTAATTATTTGAGAAATCGGAATAGAGCATTACATTGTAATAATTTTCGATGAATCTTGAATATAGCGATAATATGCAACTTTTTGGTTTCAGTGGATGTTCCGTGTTTAAATGTTACATATTGTCATCGGTGCTTTTTGTGTACATCAATAGAGGCCTCCACTCAAATTAGAAAGGTCTAAATCTGACCTGGGCCAAGAAAGTGGAAGGTGGTTCGATGATAGTGTTTGGGTAAGTGCTCCGACGCCGATAGCACAGCTTACGCGACAGGATGCAATGAGGCGAATATCACAGCGACAGGCTCGTCGAGATTACATGATGGGTTACACAAGCAATCCATCATTTTTACATGATAATTCTCAACTTGCAGTAGGATTCAAGCGTTGTCGAGAAGATCAGGTTGAGACATTTCTTCATTTTCATAATATTATGCGTTGAATCTGTAACTTGCTTTTAATTGATCAATTCAGGATTCTTTAAAGTCTAATATTTATTGCATATATTTGAGAATCTTACTTTTTTGTGTTTTATGAAAATACAAAATAATGCATTTAGAGTAATTTTCCATCAATGAATAACCTGAATTACATTGAATCATTTATTGAAAGTTTAATTAAACATAACTGGACTCTGCATCAATGCTAAACTATCAGATTAAGTTATTATTTTAAGGGAAAGTATCAGCCACTCATGTATAATTTTGCATTTTATAAAATATAGATTGTGGTGAATTCTGAGCGGAATGTTCATGCTTTTGAAGTCATCGACGCAAATGATCGACAAGTTCAACATTCGCGCCGAGAAATGCATTTTTTGATTGATGACAAACAACCATGGTCTGCTGCTTCAAAACGTGATGATGATCCAAAATTCAAACAATTAGAAAGAAGAAAAAGTTTCTGCAATATATGCTTTTCACCGAACTCTCAGGCCACAGATAAAACGCATGAAACTTGGTTTATAATCGAGTGATACTATCAATTTTCGTTTATTTCAACCAAGTTTTTAATATAAATATCATGTACATTTAAAAAATTTGCTTTTTTGTGCTGCTGTACATTTTTGATTACATAATGTTGTCTGCAAAGAATCTGTTTTGCTTTTCGACTAGATGAATACTGAAATTAAAACGTACTATATTCAAAATATATTTGAACTGGATTGGTATTTTTTTATTATATATTGATTACGAGCGTACCTTCAGCCTTGTTTTTTTCTGCCTTTTTTAACCTTTACGATTAAAGTATCTCTTGGCAGCATTTCAATAGTATATTCAAATTTATAGATGGAAATCAAATATCAGTATGGTATTGATAACAAACATCGAAAATACAACATGTAGTAAATGTCAAAATATACATATGGAAATACACTCCATATGACACTAGAAGAAAAGATCTCCTTGAACTTACATACCCTCATTTTCATTTGAATTCCATTTAGCTTGAAGATTCGTTTCATCTCCATCGTTTATGACGGATATACTATTTGGTTGAAATGGCTCTATAAATTTTTATTAGGTTGCTCACCAATCTGAACAAGATCAATTCAACTTCACTTCTATTTTCCCTTGAGCAAAACCTCTGCTACTGTGCAGAGTTGTTATGCTATTGCTATTAATAGGAATTTGCTGCTGCCGTCATCACTCGCCTGAGTTGTCTCACTTATTACTATACTATTTTGTTTCTTAACTTTCTTGTTACTTTGTCTTATTGATTTATTATTTACCTAACCGTTTGCCTGCTCTTATTGTAATTTCCTTTCAATTTAGTTCAGCAATTCTTTAATGCAAGCATATCCACAAAGTTTTTTTCCGTACTTAATGAATGAATTGAAGTGCCAAGTAATTCATTTATCAATTTCAAATGGAGATATTTGGCGCCAAAAATTATTGGCATGAAAAAAAATTAATGGAAGAAACACGCTTTGAAACAGTTTGTTAAACAATACAATAGAATAAATACCACGATGCAATTGTACGTATTGAGATACAATTTATTGTCTAATGTTTTTTCAAGTGACATTTAAAATAGATATCATCTTGCTTCAAATTTAGTTCAAGCAATATTTAAACATTGTGATGAACTGTTATGCAGCTATGGTGTTGTGAATTTTGCCAGGTTTCAAACTTGATATTACCACCCACAAATTATAACACTATGTTTTATTGCCAGTTTATTATGTTGGCAGGCATCCAACCCATTACTTTATTTCCAAGCATACTAGAAAAATTTAGAAAGAAGATCAATATTTTTGCAACCTTAAATCATCACATCGTAAACAAATTACTTAATTCTCGATTTTGCACAAAAGCTCTTGATTTGCAGCATGAACTAGTAGTATCTATGTACTTCAAATAATTAAGTAAAACAAAAGTTGAAAACTTTGCAACAGAATCTTTGAATATCTTTTAGAAGCTTTAAAGTATTTCAACAGGATCAATGTGAAAATGCATCACAAGTAAGTTCATACATGAATCATCTTGCAGAAATGTAGAATCATTATTTGGACATTCGAGTAAAAGTATATAGTCTTTCATATTGTAAATTGATTGCATCTAAATGTGTGCAAGCCCAAATTTTTGGTAAAACTTAATGCAATAGTACTTCACATAAACCCAACTCATGAATAACATGATCACAACCAGCTAAGGCTAAGAACTGATAAATACATTACAAGTAGGCATAACCTTTCCTTACTACAGAGCCAAAACATAATGCACTTTTAAATACCTTTACAAAGTTGGTATAACCTTGTAGCAATATTTCTGTTTAGTAAATTGCATGCAGTTTGACATTTTCCAAGTTATGCACCAGGTACCAGCTAAATATTGTTGCATCAATGGTCATGTTGCTTCAATCATGTTTGGGCTTTGATTCAGGTTGAGAATTTTCAAACTGAAATAGAGACAAAAAGGTAAAGGTTAATACTAAAATTAAAGCTCCGATGCTTCATATTTTAAATTTTATCAATATTCTTAGAGCCTGCAATTGGTTTTTATTCATGGTTTTTAGCAAATATTAAATATCTATTACTTTGCATCAGTGAACTCTGTCTAAATTCATCTATGACATCACATGTGCTAACTGTAAATATAGCAAGCTTACAAAATGATGTTTTTGCCACTAACTAATTATTACTGTTCATGGTTATTTGAACTAGGATTATTTTCAAAATTTACACACCTTTCATTCTGAAATATTTTTCTTAGTGCATAAATACTGTAATCCTCCCAATGATAGAAAATCACTGTGATCCTAACATCAACTCCAAAAGTGATGTGCAATCAAGCTTGTTATTGAACTATTGTTCAACTTAAGCAGGTATTTGAGTTGAAGTTTTGATCAATTAGTTATTCTTTTCCATTATGTAATGAGTAAACATGTCAATTTGCTTTAAATATATTTTACATTCAAGTAACTTTAAGGGTTACAGGCTTTTTATCAATATTTATTACTTATTTAGAGTAATCAGAAATAGACACCAGTCTAGATTTTGATGACATATAATCCTCCATCTTGCTTCTGAAAGTACTATAGATTTCAATCAATTCAGCATCTTGGTAGCAATACTTCTCTACAATGTTGAGGTATATTCTCAGAATTGTTCAAACAACCAGTTCCTCTGCTTAAGTTTCATTTGACTCATTGTTCAAGTCATATATTTTTCAAGTTCAGGTTTTTTGTTTGTAGAAAGTAAAACTTGAGTGTTAGAAATCAACTTATATTATAAGTTAATTTCTTTTTCTATTTTAGCTGCAGATGCTCCTATTTGAAACGTTCTTTATTTTATACTAGTCACATTCTCAATAAGTGGCTAGTCATACAATAGGTCTGAAATTGGTAATGTTGTGTTGGAAAAGTGCAATCACTTCTCACAACTCAGGTCAAGATATAATGTACATTTCAGCTGTTACTCTCTTGCATTGTTTGCCTGTTTTGTTGTGTGTCATGACATCGAGGCATATATACTTACCTTAAGTAAGTGACCAAGTTAAATGGTCAAAATGGATCTCTGCTAGTATTTTGTTTAAGTGCTTCTGCATATAACCTCAAAACAATGTGAAATTATTCATATAACTAATCTAGATATCATGATCTATTTAGCCCATTTTTTAAACTGTGAATTTGTTCATCTTACATGTGAATGTGTTCAAGTTAAGATGTTTACCTGAACTAATTAAGAAGTTTATGTTTAAAAAATTTGTTCAACAGACAGGTGCTTATGTTAAAGAGATTACCAACTTGGTAGATTTCAGCACATGTTAAAAAGATGTAATTGGTTTTTTCTGTTGCTCATGCATAGTTTGAATATTTGATAAAGAGTTTGAAATACTATTTGCTGCGACAGTTTTTTCAATAGTCTTTTTAACATCTGTTGTAACAGAGTAGGAATGATATTTAAAAATATTGACTCTAAGACAACAAAGCTATTGTCTTGGCATATTGAAAGAGACATTATATATTGCATATTGCTGTTAGTAAAAAAAGAAACAGTAACACTTTTTAGTACAAAAAAATGTCTTGATTTGTATACAGCTCTAGAAATGGTTTTCTTTCCTATTGTGTAGGGTTAGTTTTGTGGCTTAATTTTAAAAGACAAAAACAGTCAGCACATCAAAAGTTTAACTTTTATCTTTGTTTCAATAACTATATTTGACATTACTTTTTGTTAAATTTATCAGAAAGACATTAAAAAAAAAGCAATTTCAGAAAATCCTGCAATTTAAGTAACATAAAATAATTTGATAACAATTAAATTAAAAAAAACTGCACTTGCTTTATAGTCATAGCTATCAAAGACAAACTGCTTCTCCATTGTCAGTGCATTTTTTTATTTACTACTGACCATATAAACTTTCCAATTAATTGAATAAAGTGTTTTAAATTGTTGGATATAGTAATTGTCAATACAAATTTAATGAACAACTATGTGAGAAGTCTTAAATTCAGTTTAATCCAAGTCACATGACCCACCTATTTCATATAATATTTTATATGTCAGAAAAAAAATAAACTATAAAAATCTTGAACTATTTAATATTGTCATGCAAATTTCACACAAGTTTCTCAGAGTGCACACAGAAAATATGCCAAAAAATATTTGTTTACAGTACTTTTTGCTGATTTTTTTTGCACACCCTCAGAATATTACTGAAAGAAAGTTAAATAGTCACCATGCTTTTTGAGGTGCAACCCAATAAAGTATTCAGTAATAGGAAAGTCATGATTATACATTTTCAGTAACATCTCTATGAAGAGTAGTAACATTTTTAATCATGCACATCTAGAATAACCTCGAGAAAGAGGAATGTCACTAAATAGTCAAGCAATGTTCCAGTAACATTCGGCAATGGCTATTCTGTTAATGTTACTTAGAGGTTGATTCTTTACTGAACAGAAAAATATGCACTAAATTTGGTATCTAATGAATGACATGTTACCCTGAACTAAAATGTTTGCACATTTTTTACTGGTAACCTTGATTGTTCTTCTATGAGTGTTTCATATTGATTAAAAGAGCTGATTCTAAAAAACAAAATTGTAATGCTCCATTGACATTGTGTAGGGTGAACTCTTTAACTACTTCTAGAAATATGACGTTAAAAGGGAGTAAGATTGATTTGATGTTCATGATTGAATATTGGATCAGAAAATGATGAGCTGAAGAGAAGATAAAAGTTTTTGTCCCTAAAGTGCAGCTTTTTTCTATTCAGTATTTTGTAAACTTAATCTTTGTTTTGTGAAGTTTAGATCTGAAAAGTATTTCATCCACTAGGAACAAATCAATTTTATCTTGGATAAGGGTAAAAAAGGGTCGATCCGTCATGGTAGAATTGAATTTTATTGTCTTGAGCTATTGGCAAACTGAATAGCAGCATTCTTTCTAAAATTTTAGTCTAATTAGTTTGTTACTTTGTCCTCTATGCTTGTTTGTAAAATTTTTCATATGACTCAACAATATATTTTATGTTGTCTCTGACTTGTTATAATCTCTTTTATTTGCCAATTAATATTCGATTTATACCAACAACTGTCAAGACGCACAACAAACAGGCAAACAATGCAAAAGAGTAACAGCTCAATTGTACATTATATCTTAACCTGTG